>CM038674.1:668561665-668846665 GCA_021605145.1 Aegilops bicornis
CATAAGTCTTGCATAGTGCTTGCCAAGTTTTGCATTCAAAATAGGTGTACGTGTCTGCATTGTATACTTTGACGTTGAAAGTATAACCATGCTCAGTTTTCAGGTAAACTCTCTTTACCTCCATAGTTTCCATAGCATTGAAACCTATCTTATCCAAGACAAAAATTCTTGCATGGCAGAGGATGCCCTAGTAGAATAGTAAAAATTAAAAATTATAAGTTGAAGCAAATAAAGCATATATAAGTCATGCTTAATTACGAAAAAAGACTTGTCGATGTGACTTACTGTATCGAATTCGAAGGTCTCATCCAACTTGATGCTGAATCGCCTATCATCAACAAGGAAATTTCTGTCGCACAGGCCGCGCTGGTCTTCACAGTATTCGCACATAATGAAAAAAAAATCATCGTCAGACGACATTTCCTATGTTCATATAGGTGAAACATTAAACACTTACTAATTCTATTAATTCAACTAATTCAACTACTTCTATTAATTCAACTACTTCTATTATAATCTCATATACCTAAATTTTAATTAGATCATTAAATCTCATATACCTACATTTTCTTACTAAAAATAAACTAGTTCTATTAATTCAACTAGTTCAACTAAGTATTTACTAAAAATAAACTAGTTATATTAATTCAAGTAGTTCAAATAATCACATATACCTAAATTTTCTTACTAAAATTAACTAGTTATATTAATTCAACTAGTTCAACTAAGCATTTACTAAAAATAAACTAGTTCTATTAATTCAACTAGTTCAAATAATCTCATATACCTAAATTTTCTTACTAAAAATAAACTAGTTCTATTAATTCAACTACTTCAACTAAGCATTTACTAAAAATAAACTAGTTCTATTAATTCAACTAGTTCAAATAATCTCATATACCTAAATTTTCTTAATAAAAATAAACTAGTTATATTAATTCAACTAGTTCAAATAATCTCATATACCTAAATTTTCTTACTAAAAATAAACTAGTTATATTAATTCAACTAGTTCAACTAAACATTTACTAAAAATAAACTAGTTATATTAATTCAACTAGTTCAAATAATCTCATATACCTAAATTTTCTTACTAAAAACAAACTAGTTCTATTAATTCAACTAGTTCAAATAATCTCATATACCTAAATTTTCTTACTAAAAATAAACTAGTTATATTAATTCAACTAGTTCAACTAAGCATTTACTAAAATAAACTAGTTATATTAATTCAACTAGTTCAAATAATCTCATATACCTAAATTTTCTTACTAAAAATAAACTAGTTATATTAATTCAACTAGTTCAACTAAGTATTTACTAAAAATAAACTAGTCCTATATTCATCTAGCTAATAATTGACATTAATATTTAATAACTTTTCTATCTAATTCATCTAACATTAATCTAAACAATAGAAAACAGAAAATAAGTAAAAAAAATATGTGTGTGTGCAGTACTGTGTGTGTACATATGTGTGTGTAGTGTGTGTGTGTGTGTATGTGTGTGTGTGTGTGTGTGCAGCGGGCAGGGTGCGGCGGTCTGTCGGCGGGCGGCGACGACGGGACGGGACGGCGACGACAGGCAGGGCGGTGAGGGCGGCGGGACGGCGACGACAGTGGCGCGGCGATCGAGGGCGGTGACGGCGGCGGCGATAGATGTCGCGCGAGAAGTGGAGAAGAAGTGGTCGATGGAACTGATTTTTCGTAAGTGCCATATATATAGGAGGTGCCTTTAGTATCGGTTGGAGCCACCCACCGGTACTAAAGGCCAATTTTGGCCAGGCCAATCGGCGGGAAACGAGCGCCTTTAGTACCGGTTGGTGGCTCCAACCGGTACTAAAGGACAACCCATTAGTACCGGTTGGAGCCACCAACCGGTACTAAGGGCCGTGCGCTGCCATCCGCGGTGCACTATGTTTAGTCCCACCTCGTCGAGCGAAGGGCAGCCGCACTTGTTTATAAACCCAGTCGCGGCTGCTCTTTCGAACTCCTCTATATAGGAGGCTTCTGGGCCTAACTAGGGCGCGCTGCCCTGTGAGCCTGCCGGCCCTTATGGGCCTGAATTTGCAGACCCTAGGTCTGGCAGGCCCACCGGGCAGCGCCCCAACTATTTTTCTGCTTTATTTCTTTTCTTCTATTTATTTCTGAGTAGTTTTTCTTCTATTTATTTCTGAGTAGTTTTTCTTCTAGTTTTTCTTTTATTTATTTTCTTCTATTTATTTCTGAGAAGTTCAAATAAGTTTAAAAAAATGAAGTGCCCGTGTAACAGACGAGTTCTGGTCCGAAACCCTGATAATCCGAAAGAGATTGTCCAGTTTGTACACGAGGTGCGTCTAGTTTTTGCCGTGACCCTCTCTACTCTTTCGCACATGCTATGGGGGTGAAATGATGATACCATGCCAAGTTTCAACATTTTCAGAGTTCATTTTGTTATGATTTACTGTTTCACGGTCATTTAGCTCTCTAAACAAGTTGATGACGTCGCTTCGAATGCTGCATAATGCCAGCTCAAAAAAAGTCTGGAGTTCAAATAAGTTTAAAAAAAATGAAGTGCCCGTGTAACAGATGAGTTCTGGTCCGAAACGCTGATACTCCAAAAGAGATTGTCCAGTTTGTACACGAAGTGCGTCCAGTTTTTGTCGTGACCCTCTCTACTCTTTCGCACATGCTATGGGGGTGAAATAATGATACCATGCCAAGTTTCAACATTTTCAGAGTTCATTTTGTTATGATTTACTGTTTCACGGTCATTTAGCTCTCTAAACAAGTTGATGACGTCGCTTTGAATGCTACATAATGCCGGCTCAAAAAAAGTCTGGAGTTCAAATAAGTTCTAAAAAGATGAAGTGCCCGTGTAACAGATGAGTTCTGGTCCGAAACCCTGATACTACGAAAGAGATTGTCCAGTTTGTACACGAAGTGCGTCCAGTTTTTGCCGTGACCCTCTCTACTCTTTCGCACATGCTATGCGGGGTGAAATGATGATACCTTCAACATTTTCAGAGTTCGTTTTGTAGGGATTTTCAATTTCACGGTCATTTAGCTCTGATCTAAACAAATCGGTTACTGAAGAACGGCAAATGATGTCAAAACGTGTTGGAAATTGATGACGTCGCGAGGATTGAGGGGGAGACCGAGTGAGTGGAGAGAGTGAGGGCGTAAACATATATATATATATATATATATATATATATATATATATATATATATATAATACATTGATTATCAATGATCTTTTTGTGTACAATCTGAATTGTCAATATGAGTCCTCAACGGTTTAGAAACCGGTGAAGACTCATATTGAGTCCACAAATTATACACATAGAGTTCAATGATGACCAAATGCTTGTGATATAGTTTGAGAAGTAACATATTTGAATTGTGCATCTGAACGCAGAAAAAAAATACATTGATCAGTACCGCTTTTCAGCCAAAACGCGCTACTGCTACAGAGAAGTACATAAAAAATACGTTGATCATCAATGATCTTTTTTATAGAATCTAAATTGTCAATAGGGATCTATCCCGATTTAAGAACCGGCGAAGACTCGTATTGCAGCCACAGATCCTACACATAGAGTTCAGTGAAGACCAAATGCTTGTGATAGTTTGAGAAGTAACATATTTAAGGTGGTAAAAATTTTGCTAGGGGAGCAAGGTGGGACTAAAAATAGCCCTGCCACAACATCTTTACTACCGGTTCGTGCCACGAACCGGTACTAAAGATGCCGGTGCCCGGCCAGCACCTTTAGTACCGGCTCGTGGCACGAACTGGTACTAAAGATTCGCAATGAACCGGTACTAAAGTTCTCCTCCCGCCTAGCCATTTGAACCGGTACTAATGGACACATTAGTGCCGGCTCAAATGCAAACCGATACTAATGTGTCTCAGATTTAACCCTTTTTTCTAATAGTGTCATCTGAACTCTTAGTTGACTGGAGATGCATCGTACTCCCTTCGTTCGGAATTACTTGTCGTAGAAATGGATGTATCTAGATACATCCATTTCTACGACAAGTAATTCCGAACGGAGGGAGTAACTCTTAATCTGACTAGTCATCTCCATTGTTGAGTGTTGACTGCTCATCCGAACTCTTGGTTGACTAGGTAGGATATTGTGCTAGAAAATGAAGCTCAACATTTACACCGCACTTTACAAACCGGTCACAGATGGATCTGCACAAATCTCTACCTCTAAAAAAAGATATGCAAATATCTCATACGGATTTGACTTGAATAACGGGCAAAATATTTCACGTCTTCTATGGATTTTTCGTCATCCTGAAAGCTGTGTGGTATTTTCTTTTACTAGACACAAGTCTTCGCTTGTGACAGACTGTACGTAGATGCATGTATCCGGTATTTTTTTTTTAAAACAGAGACAAAAATTGCCTCATTTGTACCTATTATTAAAAGGAATAAGTATTTTTGGTTTGGTTTGGTCATTTTCGTTTGGTTTCAGTGCACGCTAAAGTTTTGCACTGTTGGCTCGTACTAATTGGATCATAATAAATTAACATGGTGGGAATTGTACATGGGACCTCCTGTCTAGCTGCGCGAAAAATACTTGGGTCAAAATAAATCAATGTTGTGGGAATTATACACAAGATCTCCTATCTGGCTCTTCGATGTAACAACCAACGACCTATGCGCCTTTCACATTTACTAATCCCAACTCGCTCTAAATATGGCAATCCTCATGTTTAGGGCGAGCTAGTTAAGCGAATGAGCTAATTAAGAAGGATTGTGGGTTTAAATTAAATACTTAAACGGACGTGACTAATTAAAGAAAGGATTATGGGTAAATCGGTGGAATAACTAAAATAAAGATTGTGGTCTTAATAAATAGAATATTCAAATAGATGAGGCTAATTAAAGGCAGGATTTGAGGTAAAAGCATAGAATAATTAAAAGGAAGTATCTGTAGGCTTCAATGTGTTGGGGCTACTAAATTAGAAGAGGAAGGATTTAATTCCCGGCTAAAATGGGTGAGGACGTCATGGTAATTAAAGGAAGGATTATACTTAAATGAAGTCAGTGGGAGATTATGCCAGGCCAAGAAAATATGAACATGGCTAAATTGCATCATTCTTTTTTGTGTACATTTTGTAGAAGGATGCTTCGTTGCAGCATGTTCTTCATAGTGAATCCAATGCTGTCGGACATTATGCTTGAACAAAACATCAATTTTCCGTTGCAACACACAGATATATGCTAGTCTATTAATTAAGAAGAAGAAAATTGCCCAATTAATTACGAAAAACCAGGCAAAAACCAGAACAAGGGCCAAGCCCACTCCCATAGACAGAAACACACAGGGCAAAGCTCACCCTTATCGATGACAACTCGACCTGCGGCCAGACAATGCAGCTCCGACTCTGACAGAGAACTCGGAAGAACAAAACCAGGCACGTCTGGCGCCACGAAAAATCGCCAAACGGGCCACCTGCAGCCAGGCATAGTACACCGTAGGGCCCCACCGCCGCAGCTTCCACTCCATAACAACAAGTTAACCGAGGCAAAACCATAGACACACCAGAGAAGAGCCGACTACAGCAACCATTGCCGCGTCACGGACATCGCTCCCACCACCGTCGTTGCCACAGAAGTCTGGTCGCTATAGGGAATAGGTATTCTTGGTTTGGTTTGGTCATTTTCATTTGGTTTGCGCACTGTTGGCTCGTACTAATTGGGTCATAATAAATCAACATGGTGGGATTGTACACAGGACCTCCTGTCTAGCTGTGTGAAAAATACTTGGGTCAAAATAAATCAATATTGTGGGGATTATACACAGGACCTTCTATCTGGCTCTTCAATGTAACAACCAACAATCTATGTGCCTTTCACATTTACTAATCCCAACTCGCTCTAAATATGGCGGTCCTCATGTTTAGGGCGAGCTAATTAAGCGAATGAGCTAATTAAAGGAAGGATTGTGGGTTTAAATTAAATATTTTAAACGGACGTGACTAATTAAAGAAAGGATTATTGGTAACAACAAGTAAACCGAGGCAAAACCATAGACACGCCGGAGAAGAGACAACTACCGCAAACATTGCCACGTCGCGGACATCGCTCCCACCACCGTCGTTGCCAGAAGTATGGTCGCCACAGAGATTCTCTCGGGGCCGCTGCCCCGACATCCACAGCTCCATCCCGCCCAGCGCAATAAACCGGCACCGCGTTCAGGGGCCGCTGCCCCGACATACCACCGCTCCCCTCAAGCAGCAACGCCACACAACCCAGCTGCCCGCAGCCCACACTACTCAGGGCAACCGCTCGCAGACCACGAACGTTGCACCGCATCCGGGGTCACCGCCCCGACGTAAAGTTAGACCGCCTCCTTTGGGGCGCATCGATCGAGCCTGACACCCTTACCGCCCAAGCGGGACAAGGATGCCACCCAACCAATGTCGAGATAGAGCCCCACCTCATACAGCTGCCACTCACATTGTTCCCAAGATCGCCATCTCGATGCACAATCAGAAACCATCCGGAGCCGCCAACCCGACATCCACTGTCCCCGACAACGAAGAGATCCGTGCAAAACTGCAACATGCTGACTCTCCAAGGCGATGCCTCAAAGAAGGAAACGACGTAGCCGCCTTCATCACCCGCTTCGACCATCCGAAGCTAGGGATTTCTCCCGGAGAGTCGTGCAATGGAGCACCACAGCAACACCTTCGAGAAGGGAAAAGACACCATGGCCATGGCGCTGCTGTTGCCGACACCGACCCAAGGTCAGTGCTGGACTTTCGCCCGAAGCTCCACCACACCTCTGAATCCGAGCAGATCCCAAGCACGGCGCAACACACAATCCCCATAGTCGACATCCACCGACTCCACCTTCTCGCTGCGCCAAGCTACCTCCGCCATCGACCACCAAGCTCATGTGCGCTCGATGCCAACACCACTGCGCCAGACCCCTTGAGCAGCTGCGCACCCAGCACAGCAAAATTGCGCCCCTCTGTGCCGCTGCCCCCTGCAGCCAACCCACCGGAGAAGAGGAGCGGCCCCGCCAGATCCATGCTGCACCGCCCCCATGCCACAGCCGCGCGCCCGAGCTGTCCTTGCCGCCGGAGGCCACTACTGAGCGCTAGAGCCGTCGCGAGCATGTTCTCCACTCACCCTGCACACCACGCGACGGCCCGAGCCGATCCGCACCTCCGCCGCGCACTAGCCACCTGCCCGGGGCTCCCCAGCCTCGCGCCCACCACCGCACCAGATCCAGGCGCGAGGGCCCCGGATTCGCTGCCCTGCCGGAGGAGAGGCCCTCCCGACCGCCGGCGCCGCTCGCGGGACAAACCCCACTCTGGCTCCCGCACGAATCAGCCACGGGTGCGCCCACGCCCTGAAGAAGATGAAGCCCCTCCGCCGTCGCTACCAGACGGCCTTTGACTGGCGGCGCACCCTGGCGGCGGCGAGGGGGAGGACGGCAGGGGAACGGCTGCTGGCGGCTGCCCATATCGCCCATGCGGAGCGACGCTGGGGCCGATGTATGTCCTGAGATGTGGGTTGTAACCGGTACTGAAATCTTCAGCTTTTTGACTTAGGCTAGCCATAAAGCGCCAGATTACAAGATCACGTTCTAAATAAAGAAACATTATGATATGGCATAGAATTAAAGAAGAAAGAGAGGGTTAGACTAACATAGGTAGATATTGTAACATAATAGATATTATACTACTTTATGGCATATATGATCATAAATAAGATCATCTATGATACTATTCTATATGATACTATGCATTGTGAAGGTAGTATAATACACTAGTATCATATGCATGATACTAATATATGATATTCCCCACTATGAGTAGCCTGATGCAGTGCATGGTATTCTAGTGACCCTCTCCGGTGCACAAAATTATCAGGAGGAAATATTTAATGTGAAACAACGAATTACTTCATAGTTTTGGCACAACAAACCAATAGTACTTGAAGTGTTCTCCTGTACGGAGAGAAGAATAAGCTCGCAATGGTCCCATCGCTGCCTTTGTTTTTAGACCCCGATAAAATCCGAAAGTTTGGATTTTAAGAATTTCATTCCGAACATTTTTACATAGCGACTTTAGTTGACGCGAGGTGGCAACTTTAGTTGATAAGGCATGGCAACTTTGTCCCAGTTTGTTTTTTTGTCAGAAAATTGCAATGTTTGCCAACCTCATGTGAACTAAAGCTGTCATAAAAACGTTCAGGTTGCCATGCTTAAAATCCGAACATTCTGGATTTATCATTGCCGAATTTTTTTACTATGACACTAGAGAGGCGTATCCTAAATTTCCAAAGTCAAAGATCCTGGGACTAATGTCATGATCTAGCAGGATGCTGATTGGTTTTAGATCTGTGTTGACAATGGTCTATGAACGATGGATCTAGAGAAGGCCTTCAACATTCCCTTTGGTTATGCAGCGAGGCACGGGCACACGGGCGCCCCTATTCCTCGCTTTCAGCGAGTGTAACTCAAGAGTCGCTTAAGGGGGCGAGCAATATGGGCCGGCCCACGCACGACCTAGGCCACAACCTGTTTTTCTTTTATGTTTTCTTTTTTTGTTTTTTTATACTTTTGTTTTTATTTTAAAAAGAGGAGCATAACTTAGTTAATTTTCTAGTTCCGTAGATTCAGACGCCACTTGTTGCTGAGATTTCCCCATGACCCTTTTGTTATTCCTGTAAACCTAGTTGTTGATTAATAAAGAGGGTTTAACGCCCAAAAAAATTTATACTTTAAAATATTTTAAATATATATATTAACAAAAATATCTACAAAAACACTTCAAAATTATTGAATAATTATTTGAAAAATGTTGAACAAATATTTGAAAAATGTTATCAAGCTTTCTAAAAAATGCTGAAGAAGTATTTTACAAATGATGAAAAGGGTATTTAAAAAATGCAGAACAAGTATTTGCAAAAAATGTTGATCGTTTATATAAAAATGTTTAACAAGTATTTAAAATAATACTGAACAACTATTTGAAAAAATGTAGTTCATATATATAAGATGTTAAACAAGTATTTTTTAAAAATATTGAGCAAGTATTCGAGAAACTTTGAACAAGTATTTGAAAAAAATTCTATCATGTATTTGAAAAATGTGAACTAATATTGGGAAAAGGTTGACCAAGTATTTCAAAAATATTTTGAACAAGTATAAGAATTTTGAATAAAAACAAAAAGAAACAAGAAATACTAAAAAATGAAAACCGGAAAAGAAAAACAAAGAACATAGAAGAAAAAGAAAAAGATACAAAAAATGAAAAAAAATCAAACAAAATATTGGAGAAGAAAAGAGAAAACCCAATAAACCAGAGAAAACTGAATAAACCCTGTGAAAAATGAAAACAAAAACCGAAAAAGAAACCAGGAACACTAGTGGAAGAAACTGCTTCAAGCCGCATCAAGTACGTCTCGCTTCTAGTGCTGCTAGCAGCTCACTAGATTTCCTAGTGAACCAGGGTTCGATCCCTGCAGTTGTCCCCTTTCCATTCTTTATTTATTTTAAATGTACCGCATGACTGGGCCGGCCCGATATCTGTAAACTCTTCAGCAAGACATATTGCATGTCTCGCTAAATGCGATAAATAGTGGGTGCGCGGGCACACTCGGATTTTCTCCTGCTCCTCCTCTTGAAATCCCTATGGAGTAGGGACCTCCTGTACGGAAAATCATATTGGACGCTCGCTGCGTCGACTTGTCGAGGCTTCGCACAGAGATCTAGCGATAAAGATCAAGATGGGCCGGCCCAGTTAGGAGATAGCGCTGGCGCTCCAGCTTCCGGTTATGGGAACCTTCTGGAGGGTTCCTGAACAGTTTTGGGAACCTTCTAGAAGGTTCTTGAACCGGGTTTTCACTGGTTTTTTCTGTTTTGCTTTTTCTTTGTTGTTTTTCCTTTTTTTTTCTTTTTCTTTCTTTGTTTTTCTGTTTCTTTATTTCATCTTTCAATTCCTTTTTCTTCTCTTTTTGTTTTCTTTTTGTTCACATTTCAAATTATGTTTGGGAGTTTCAAAAAATCTTCCCATTTCAAATTCGCGCTTCCAAATTTGTTCTCCATTTCAAAATTTGTTCTCAACATTCAAAAATTGTTCGTGCTTTAAAAAATTGTTCGCGCTTCTAAATTTGTTCTCCATTTCAAAATTTGTTCTCAACATTCAAAAATTGTTCGAGCTTCCAAATTTGTTCTCCATTTCAAAATTTGTTCTCAACATTCAAAAATTGTTCATGCTTTCAAAAATTGTTCGAGCTTCCAAATTTTTCTCCATTTCAAAATGTGTTCTCAACATTCAAAAATTGTTCGCATCGTTTCAGAGACTGTTCACCTTCCAATGTTTTATTCACAAAACAAAAAACAT
Organism: Aegilops bicornis; assembly: GCA_021605145.1. Classification (NCBI taxonomy): domain Eukaryota; kingdom Viridiplantae; phylum Streptophyta; class Magnoliopsida; order Poales; family Poaceae; genus Aegilops; species Aegilops bicornis. Next base: position 668,572,024 of record CM038674.1, read on the forward strand.
TTTGTTTCAAAAAAAGTCCCCATTTTCAAAATTTGTTCACAAATACAAAAACTGTTCACATGTTTAAATTTTGTTTGCAAATGCAAAAATGTATGGGAATTTCAAAAAAATGTTCCCAATGTTGTTCACAAATTCTAAGCTGTTCAGGAATTTCGAAAATTATTCATGTTATCCAAATTCGTATTTAATTTTTTGTTCCATTTTTTAACTTTTTTTAGTGTCCCAAATAATGTTTTCGTTTCAAAAAGTATTTCCTTTAAAAAAATCTTGTTTGGCATTTTTTTAAAAAGTTTTAATCTACCACGTATTATAGTTCATATATACCGGGCTGCCACTTTACACACTAAATCTCAGTTATACAGTGGCTATGGACGCACTTTCATGGCGGGAGGACTTGTGTTCGATCCAACGCCCACAAGTTTTTATGGAATTTTGTGAATTTGTTTTATTTTTTGCTGCTTATGTTTGGTATTTTTACGTTGGCCCTGCCACTCTTTCACAAATAGCTAGTGTGGCGGAGTGGCTAGCGCATAGCGGGCGCATGTAGAGATCACGGGTTCGATTACAGAACTGGCGCCTTTTTTGGCGTCTTCTTCATTCAGCGATGAACAGAGAATGGGCCGGCCCACGTGAACCGCATCCTTTGCGAAATGGCGACTTCTTGCCGCAATAAGCGGCATATAGGAGCTCCCCTCCTGTACTGCGCTTTGCGCTGGGAAAAGACGTGGCGCGCCTGTTTGGGCCGGCCCATGTGCAGCCGCCCAACATTTGGTACTTGAAAGAAGATACAATTATTAAAATTTCAATTTGTAAATAAGATGTTTAATAATTCATAATTTTTCTGTGGATTCAAAAATGTTAATGGTTGTTTAAACACGTCCACATATTCAAAAATGTTTGCATTTTGAAAACAAATGTTTAGGAAATAAAAAATTGTTCATGGTTTTTAAAAAAAGTTTGTGGATTAAAAAATGTTAATGAAATTGAACAGAATATTCCCCAAAATGTTACCAGTGATGTAGAAAAATGTTGTCATGGCCTTTGGAGATTATGGTTTATTTTTTTCTCCTGATGCAACGCACGTGCCCTTTTGCTAATAAGTACAAAAAGAAAATGCAGTTGGAAAATATCAACTGAGGGAGTTAAAACGCTGTTATATTATGAGACGGAGAGAGTAGTTGTGATCTTTGTTGCAGGGGTTCAAGAATGTGGAAGACATGCATCGGTGGAACAAGAGGAGTGAAGCTAAAGACGCATCAGCTACGTGGCGAGCGAGGAGGCCGGAGAAGAACCGACCAACGCTCCCCAAGATTATGGGCAAGCCTTGTTGTCCATCTCTCTTGAAGAACAAGCATTTTACGTGCCATGAGTCCTAAATCAAAGGTTGCATCTTCCAGCCTTCCTTGTTGAGTGATTCCACCTCCTAATTCGAATTGATAAATCCACCCAGGCAATGTGTGAATGGAGTTGTTAATTTGATTGTTTTGATGTGTGCTAAGAATAGATGTTTAGGTCTGCATAACCATGATTTCTTCCTTGCTTTACATGTTGGGTCAACGTTACCTAAAATCATGTGGGAGATCAATTTCTTCGAGAAGATGACACGTCAAAGGTTTGCTCGGATTGATAAGTTCGACCATTTTGGTCATGCCATGGGTGCTGCATCGGCAGAAGCAATGGCCCTCTGTTAGGATTACAACTGGTTTGGGATATTGGCTGCTCAAAGATAATTGTGGAATCGGGTTGTCTTGAGCTAGTAAATGCATGCACTCGAGTTTTAGATATATTAACCCCCTATTCTGCTATTTGTTGGAAATATGCCCTAGAGGCAATAATAAATTAGTTATTATTATATTTCCTTGTTCATGATAATTGTTTATTACCATGTCCCTAGTAAGCCTCTAGTTGACTAGCTCGTTGATCAACAGATGGTTACGGTTTCCTGACCATGGACATTGGATGTCGTTGATAACGGGATCACATCATTTGGAGAATGATGTGAAGGACAAGACCCAATCCTAAGCCTAGCACAAAGGTCGTAGTTCGTATGCTAAAGCTTTTCTAATGTCAAGTATCATTTCCTTGGACCATGAGATTGTGCAACTCCCGGATGCCGTAGGAATACTTTGGGTGTACCAAACGTCCACAACGTGAATCGGGTGGCTATAAAGGTGCACTATGTATCTCCGAAAGTGTCTGTTGGGTTGGCACGAATCGAGATCGATTTGTCACTCCGTAAACGGAGAGGTATCTCTGGGCCCACTCGGTAGGACATCATCATAATGTGCACAATGTGACCAAGGGGTTGATCACGAGATGATGTGTTCTTGAGCGAGTAAAGAGACTTGCCGGTAACGAGATTGAACAAGGTATCGGTATACCGACGATCGAATCTCAGGCAAGTACAATACCGTTAGACAAAGGGAATTGTATACGGGATCGATTGAGTCCTTGACATCGTGGTTCATCCGATGAGATCATCGTGGAACATGTGGGAGCCAACATGGGTATCCAGATCCCGCTGTTGGTTATTGACCGGAGAACGTCTCGGTCATGTCTGCATGGTTCCCGAACCCGTAGGGTCTACACACTTAAGGTTCCATGACGCTAGGGTTGTAAAGGAAGTTTGTATGTGGTTACCGAATGTTGTTCGGAGTCCCGGATGAGATCCCGGACGTCACGAGGAGTTCCGGAATGGTCCGGAGGTAAAGGTTTATATATGGGAAGTCCTGTTTTGGTCACCGAAAAAGTTTTAGGTTTTATCGGTAACGTACCGAGACCACCGGGAGGGTCCCGGGGGTCCACCAAGTGGGGCCACCGGCCCCGGAGGGCTGCATGGGCCAAGTGTGGGAGGGGACCAGCCCCAGGTGGGCTGGTGCGCCCCCCCCCCTCCCCCCCACAAGGGCCCAAGGCTCCTAGGGTTTGGGGAAGGGGGCGCACCCACCTAACTTGGGGGGCAAGTTTCCCCTCTTCCCCCCCTTGGCCGCACCCTAGATGGGTTTTGGGGGCAGCCGCACCCCTTGGGGCGGGAAACCTAGGGGAGGCGCAGCCCCCTCCCTCTCCCCTATATATAGTTGAGGTATTTGGGCTGCAGACACATGAGTTTGACATCTCCCTGGCGCAGCCCTACCTCTCTCCCTTCTCCTCTCCCGCGGTGCTTAGCGAAGCCCTGCAGGATTGTCACGCTCCTCCATCACCACCATGCCGTTGTGCTGCTGTTGGACGGAGTCTTCCTCAACCTCTCCCCCTCTCCTTGCTGGATCAAGGCATGGGAGACGTCACCGGGCTGTACGTGTGTTGAACGCGGAGGTGCCGTCCGTTCGGCACTAGGATCTCCGGTGATTTGGATCACGATGAGTACGACTCCTTCAACCCCATTCTCTTGAACGCTTCCGCTTAGCGATCTACAAGGGTATGTAGATGCACTCTCCTTCCCTTGTTGCTAGTTTCTCCATAGATAGATCTTGGTGACACGTAGGAAAATTTTGAATTTCTCTACGTTCTCCAACAAAGGGTATCAGAGCTAGGTCTATTGCGTAGATTCTTTGCACGAGTAGAACACAAAGTAGTTGTGGGTGTTGATTTTGTTCAATATGCTTACCGTTACTAGTCCAATCTTGTTTCAACGGTATTGTGGGATGAAGCGGCCCGGATCGACCTTACACGTACACTTACATGAGACAGGTTCCACCGACTGACATGCACTTGGTGCATAAGGTGGCTAGCGGGTGCCGCCTCTCCCACTTTAGTCGGAACGGATTCGATGAAAAGGGTCCTTATGAAGGGTAAATAGCAATTGGCATATCACGTTGTGGTTTTGCGTAGGTAAGAAACGTTCTTGCTAGAAACCCATAGCAGCCACGTAAAACATGCAAACAACAATTAGAGGACGCCTAACTTGTTTTTGCAGGGTATGCTATGTGATGTGATATGGCCAAGAAGAATGTGATGAACGATATGTGATGTATGAGATTGATCATGTTCTTGTAATAGGAATCACGACTTGCATGTCGATGAGTATGACAACCGGCGGAGCCATAGGAGTTGTCTTAATTTATTGTATGACCTGCGTGTCATTGAACAAACGCCATGTAATTACTTTACTTTATTGCTAACCAAGAGCCATAGTAGTAGAAGTAATAAGTTGGCGAGACAACTTCATGGAGACACGATGATGGAGATCATGGTGTCATGTCGCTGACGATGATGATCATGGAGCCCGAAGATGGAGATCAAAGGACCAAAATGATATTGGCCATATCATGTCACTATTTGATTGCATGTGATGTTTATCATGTTTATGCATCTTATTTGCTTAGAAACGGCGGTAGTAAATAAGATGATCCTCGTTAAAATTTCAAGAAAGTGTTCCCCTAAGCGTGCAACCGCTGCGAAAGTTCGTTGTTTCAAGCACCACGTGATGATCGGGTGTGATAGATTCTTACGTCCACATACAACGGGTGTAAGCCAGATTTACACACGCCAAACACTTAGGTTAAGTTGACGAGCCTAGCATGTACGCATATGGCCTCGAACACAAGAGACCGAAAGGTCGAGCATGAGTCGTATGGAGGATACGATCAACATGAAGATGTTCACCGATGATGACTAGTCCGTCTCACGTGATGATCGGACACGGCCTAGTTGACTCGGATCATGTAATCACTTAGATGACTAGAGGGATGTCTATCTAAGTGGGAGTTCATGAGATGAACTTAATTATCCTGAACATAGTCAAAAGATCTTTGCAAATTATGTCGTAAGCTCGCGCTTTAGTTTCACTATTTAGATATGTTCCTAGAGAAAATATAGTTGAAAGTTGACAAGATGGCGATTATGCGGACGAAGAAAGCTTATGTCCTTAATGCACCGCTCAGTGTGCTGAACCCCAAACGTCATTTGTGGATGTTGCGAACATCGGACATACACGTTTTGATAACTACGTGATAGTTCAGTTAAACGGTTTAGAGTTGAGGCACCAAAGACGTTTTTCGAAACGTCGCGGAACATATGAGATGTTTCGAGGGCTGAATTTGGGATTTCAGGCTCGTGCCCACGTCAAGAGGTATAAGACCTCCGACGATTTTCTTAGCCTGCAAACTAAGGTAGAAAAGCTCAATCGTTGAGCTTGTGCTCAGATTGTCTGAGTGCAACAATCACTTGAATCGAGTGGGAGTTGATCTTCCAGAGATAGTGATGTTTCTCCAAAGTCATTGCCACCAAGTTGCTAGAGCTTCATGATGAACTATAACAAATCAGGGATAAATATGATGATCCTTGAGATATTCGCGATGTTTGACACCGCGAAAGTAGGAATCAAGAAGGAGCATCAATTTTTGATGGTTGGTGAAACCACTAGTTTCAAGAAGGGCAAGGGCAAGAAGGGATACTTCATGAAACGGCAAATCAGCTGCTGCTCTAGTGAAGAAACCCAAGGTTGAACCCAAACCCGAGACTAAGTGCTTCTGTAATAAGGGGAACATCCATTGGAGCATAATTACCCTAGATACTTGGTAGATGAGAAGGCTGGCAAGGTCGATAGAATTATATTGGATATACATTAAGTTATTGTGTACTTTACTAGTACTCCTAGTAGCACCTGGGTATTAGATACCGGTTCGGTTGCTAAGTGTTAGTAACTCGAAATAAAAGGCTACAGAATAAACGGAGACTAACTAAAGGTGAGATGATGATATGTGTTGGAAGTGTTTCCAAGTTTGATGTGATCAAACATCGCACGCTCCCTCTACCATCAAGATTAGTATTAAACCAGAATAATTGTCATTTGGTGTTTGCGTTGAGCATAGACATGATTGGATTATGTCTATCACAATACGGTTATTCATTTAAGGAGAATAATGGTTACTCTATTTATTTGAATAATACCTTCAATGGTCTTGCACCTAAAAGGAATGGTTTATTGAATCTCGATCGTAGTGATACACATTTTCAAGCTGAAAGATATAAGATAGTAATGATAGTACCACTTACTTGTGGCACTGCCATGTAAGTCATATTAGTGTAAAACGCATGAAGAAGCTCCATGTTGATGGATCTTTGGACTCACTCGTTTTTGAAAAGTTTGAGACATGCGAACCATGTCTATTGGTGTATACGCATGAAGAAACTCCATGCAGATGGATCGCTTTGGACTCACTTGATTTTGAATCACTTGAGATATGCAAATCATACCACATGGGCAAGATGACCGAAAAGCCTCGGTTTCAAAGAAGATGGAACAAGATAGCAACTTGTTGGAAGTAACACATTTTGATGTATGCAGTCCAATGAGTGCTGAGGCATGCAGTGAATATCGTTATATTACTTCACAGATGATTCGAGTAGATGTTGAGTATATTTACTTGATAAAACACAAGTCTGAATTATTGAATGGTTCAACTAATTCATAGTGAAGTTAAAGATCATCGTGACAAGATGATAAAATGTCTATGATATGATCGTAGAGATGAGTATCTGAGTTACGAGCTTTGGCACGCAATTAAGACATTGTGGAAATTATTTCATAATTAATACCGCCTGGAACACCATAGTGTGATGGTGTGTCCGAACATCATAGTTGCACCCTATTGGATATGGTGCGTACCATGATGTCTCTTATCGAATTACCACTATCGTTCATGGGTTAGGCATTAGAGACAACCGCACTCACTTTAAATAGGGCACCACGTAATTCCGTTGAGATGACACCGTTTGAACTATGGTTTGGAGAAACCTAAATTGTCGTTTCTTAAAAGTTTGGGGCTGCGACGCTTATGTGAAAAAGTATCAGGTTGATAAGCTCGAACCCAAAGCGGATAAAATGCTTCTTCATAGGACACCCAAAACAGTTGGGTATACCTCCGGCCTCGATTAGGAAGCAAAAAGGATTTTTCTAGAATTAGGTCCTTTCACGAGAAAAGTTTCTCTCGAAAGAATTGAGTGGGAGGATGGTGAAGACTTGATGAGGTTATTGAACCATCACTTCAACCAAGATATGTAGCAGGCACGTGAAGTTGTTCCTGTGGCACATACATCAATTGAAGTGGAAGTTGATGATGGTGATCATGAAACTTCGGATCAAGTCACTACCGAACCTCGTAGGGTGACAAGGATGCGTACTACTTCTGAGTGGTACAGTAATCCTGTCTTGAAGGTCATGTTGCTAGACAACAATGAACCTACGAGCTATGAAGAAGCGATGGTGGGCCTGGACTCCGACGAATGGCTCAAGGCCATAACATCCGAGAGAGGATCCATGACTTTGGAAGAAATACTTGATGATCGTAAGGACGTTGGGTAAAGATGGATTTTAAAAGGAAGACAAACAATGATGGTAAGTATCACTATTAAGAAAGCTCGACTTGTCGTTAAAGATGTTTTCCGACAAATTCAAGTAGATGACTACGGTGAGGCTTTCTCACCAGAAGCGATGCTAAGAGTCTCGTTGGAATTGGATTAGCGATTCTTGCATTACTTATGAAATCTTGCATATAGGATGTCAAAACATTGTTTCCTTGACAGTTTTCTTGAGGAAAGATTGTATGTGATACAACCAGAAAGTTTTTGACAATCCTGAAAGACGCTAACAAGTATGCAAAGCTCCAGCAATCCTTCTAAGGACTGGAGTAAGCATCTCGGAGTTGGAATGTGCGCTTTGATGAGATGATCAAAGATTTTGGGTTTATACAAAGTTTATGAGAAACTTGTATTTCCAAAGAAGTGAGTGGGAGCACTATAGAATTTCTGATGAGTATATGTTGTTGACATATTGTTGATCATAAATGATGTAGAATTTCTGGAAAGCATATAGGGTTGTTTGAAAAGTGTTTTTCAATGGAAAACCTGGATTAGGCTACTTGAACATTGAGCATCAAGATCTATGAGGATAGATCAAAAACTCTTAATGGTACTTTCAAATGAGCACATACCTTGACATAATCTTGAAGGTGTTCAAGATGGATCAGTCAAAGAAGGAGTTCTTGCCTGAGATGTAAGGTATGAAGTTAAGACTTAAAGCTCGACCACGGCAGAACAGAGAGAAAGGACGAAGGTCGTCCCCTATGCCTTAGATGTAGGCTCTACAGTATGCTATGCTGTGTACCGCACCAGATGTGTGCCTTGATACATATCCGGCAAGAGGGTACAAAGGTGATCAAGGAGTGGATCACCGGATAGCGGTCAAAATTATCCTTAGAGGAATAAGGACATGTTTCTCGATTATGGAGGTGATAAAGAGTTCGACGTAAAGGGTTACGTCGATGCAAACTTTAACACCTATCCGAATGACTCTGAGTAGCAAACCGGATACGTATAGTGGAGCAACCATTTGGAATAGCTCCAAGTGGAGCGTGGAAGCAACATTTATAATATGACCTAGAGATTTGCGAAGTACATACGGATCTGAATGTTGCAGACCCATTGACTAAAACCTCTCTTACAAGCAAAACATGATCAAACCCCAGAACTCATTGAGTCTTAATTACATGATGATGTGAACTAGTTTAGTGACACTAGTAAACTCTTTGGATGTTGGTCACATGGTGATGTGACCTGTGAGTGTTAATCACATGGCGATGTGAACTAGATTATTGACTCTAGTGCAAGTGGGAGACTGTTGGAAATATGCCCTAGACGCAATAACAAATTAGTTATTATTATATTTCCTTGTTCATGATAATCGCTATTACCCATGCTATAATTGTATTGATAGGAAACTCAGATACATGTGTGGGTACATAAACAACACCATGTCCCTAGTAAGCCTCTAGTTGACTAGCTCGTTGATCAACAGATGGTTACAGTTTCCTGACCATGGACATTGGATGTCATTGATAACGGGATCACATCATTTGGAGAATGATGTGATGGACAAGACCCAATCCTAAGCCTAGCACAAAGATCGTAGTTCAGATGCTAAAGCTTTTCTAATGTCAAGTATCATTTCCTTAGACCATGAGATTGTGCAACTCCGGATGCCGAGGGAATACTTTGGGTGTACCAAACGTCACAACGTAATCGGGTGGCTAAAAGGTGCACTACGGTATCTCCGAAGTGTCTGCATTGGGTTGGCACGAATCGAGACTGATTTGTCACTCCGTGTAAACGGAGAGGTATCTCTGGGCCCACTCGGTAGGACATCATTATAATGTGCACAATGTGACCAAGGGGTTGATCATGGGATGATGTGTTACGGAACGAGTAAAGAGACTTGCCGGTAACGAGATTGAACAAGGTATCGGTATACCGACGATCGAATCTCGGGCAAGTACAATACTGTTAGACAAAGGGAATTGTATACGGGATCGATTGAGTCCTTGACATCATGGTTCATTCGATGAGATCATCGTGGAACATGTGGGAGCCAACATGGGTATCCAGATCCCGCTGTTGGTTATTGACCGGAGAACGTCTCGGTCATGTCTGCATGGTTCCCGAACCCGTAGGGTCTACACTTAAGGTTCGATGGCGCTTAGGGTTGTAAAGGAAGTTTGCATGTGGATACCGAATGTTGTTGGGAGTCCCGGATGAGATCCCGGACGTCACGAGGAGTTCCGGAATGGTCCGGAGGTAAAGATTTATATATGGGAAGTCCTGTTTTGGTCACCGGAAAAGTTTTGGGTTTTATCGGTAACGTACCGGGACCACCGGGAGGGTCCCGGGGGTCCACCAAGTGGGGCCACCGGCCCCGGAGGGCTGCATGGGCCAAGTGTGGGAGGGGACCAGCCCCAGGTGGGCTGGTGCGCCCCCCCCCCACAAGGGCCCAAGGCGCCTAGGGTTTGGGGAGGGGGCGCACCCACCTAACTTGGGGGGCAAGTTTCCCCTCTTCCCCCCCTTGGTCGCACCCTAGATGGGTTTTGGGGGCAGCCGCACCCCTTGGGGTGGGAAACCTAGGGGAGGCGCAGCCCCCTCCCTCTCCCCTATATATAGTTGAGGTATTTGGGGCTGCAGACATATGAGTTTGACCTCTCCCTGGCGCAGCCCTACCTCTCTCCCTTCTCCTCTCCCGCGGTGCTTGGCGAAGCCCTGCAGGATTGCCACGCTCCTCCATCACCACCATGCCGTTGTGCTGCTGCTGGACGGAGTCTTCCTCAACCTCTCCCTCTCTCCTTGCTGGATCAAGGCATGGGAGACGTCACCGGGCTGTACGTGTGTTGAACGCGGAGGTGCCGTCCGTTCGGCACTAGGATCTCCGGTGATTTGGATCACGATGAGTACGACTCCTTCAACCCCATTCTCTTGAACGCTTCCGCTTAGCGATCTACAAGGGTATGTAGATGCACTCTCCTTCCCCGCGTTGCTAGTTTCTCCATAGATAGATCTTGGTGACACGTAGGAAAATTTTGAATTTCTGCTACGTTCTCCAACACTATTTTGGCTGACTGTTTTCAGCTTGCACATGAGGTACCATCGATTCGGTTCAGTCATTGTCCCAGGGAAGCAAATACTTTGGCACACCTATTAGGTAGACATGTTTATGATGCTAATGTAATGTATAGGTGGGATGATGAGCCTCTTAGTTTTTTATTACCTCATGTTCTGAATGATGTAACATTGTTAAATTTGCAATAAAGTGCCAAGATACTTTCCCTTCAAAAAACACTTGTCTATGTGTATGATTCAGTAGTCATGGTTCTTAGTGGTATTAAAAGAACCCTTGGATTATTACCATTTAAGGATACCAATTTCTTATTGAGTTAATTGCAAAGAACCACAACTTTAGAGCAACTTATAATAGTTTACCACAACTTCTCGACTAATTGTCAACCTTAAGCCCAAATGTATTGATGAACTTCTTTTAATAGCCCATTTGATGAACTGGGCCCACATGTTCAGGCCTAAGCAGCAAAAAATTGCGACAAGCGCAGCTCCTATGTGACCTACCATTCCATCCTCTTGGCATTCCTTCTCGGCGCCATGAACTCCACCGATGCATTGAGCAGCGAGCTGGGTGTCGGTGGGTCAAAATTCTTCCATAGGATGATCATCAGAGGACAATGGTCGGGCGTCCAGACGTCAACATGGTCGGGTGGAGCATGCAAAGCAGACAAAGAAGGTGAAGATAGTGGGTTTTTTCTTTTCTGGTGTAGATGAAGTAGAAGCTGGAGGTAAATGCGTCTTTGAGGAAACGAGGACGTCGTATGTGTGCTGCTATGTTATACACATTCAATATGCCACATAAGGGGGCACTTGCCACCTAAAGCATGACATGTGGGCTCAATCCTCTTGCCTGTTGCATTCACAGGTAGTATAGAGAGAGTATGCGGGCTTGCGGCAGCTCGCATAATCCTAGATATTTTAAGTGGTCAGATCGCTTAATCCCACATAAATTATGTGTGGTGTGATGCGGGACTCCCCTAGATCGTCCCACATACATGATGAATTGGACTTGCTTTGACACCCATTCTTGAATCCTTCCCCATCCCCCAATCCTACATGTTCAACATGCTCGGTATGCATGCCAATTCCCTCCAATGGTGGCATGGAGCAAGAGAAGGTAGGAGGGAGGAAATGAGAGAGGGCGGTAGAGAGAGATTGAAGAGATGGAGAGGGGACGTTTATTTGACGAGTTTGGATATTTGGAAAGTGTGTGGGTGCTGTGGTGGTTAGGTTATTGCCAGCTGGATGCACCATTGACAAAAGTGTTGAGCTTGGATCAGGGTCCGGTTTAAATAGGTTGACAGTTCCGCCTGGGTTTAAAGAAGTTGAAACTATTAGTGATTTTTAAGAAAGACACTGTTAGTGTTGAACCACTAGAATATGTATACCTCGTTGCAATGCACTACAATTAACTAGTGCATAATATAAAGAGGGTACTCCCTCCGTTTCAAAACAAATGAAGTTGAAGTATTGTCCTAAGTGAAACTGCATTAAGTTTGACCAAATCTATATAAAAATATATCAACATCTACAAAATCAAATTTACCTCATTGTATTCATATGAATTATATTTTCATATTATTTATATTTGATATTGTAGATATTTGCAGTTTTTTGGAAAGGAGGGAATATTTGTCTATTATTTTCGAACGGAGGGAATATCTGTCTATTATTTTGGAACATGTGGAATATTTGTCTATTTACTAAATCGTAAATTATATATATGAGTACTAAATTGGTGCAACAAGCATAAAAGTGTAGTGATGTTATGCAGTTATTCTCCTAGCAGGGTCGCCTAAATACTGACATATTGAATACGCCGCATCAGAACACGCCATGTAGCTCGACTTGATAACCTAGCAGGGTTGCCCAAATATTGGTATAATATTTTGGTTGAGGGTTTGGTCCAAGATTTAGAAATTTCATCAAATATGAAATTGAAAATTTTGAAAAAAAATATATCAAATTTGGACACCACAAATTGTATTAGTAGTATAAGCCAAGCCTTGCAAATCGATAATCTACACTTGCACCAACCATGAGTGACTACTTAAGTTATGATTAGCGGAGGGGTTTTCCCCTCATACCCCCTCCACCACCTCATGTCATGGCAGGGGGGCATCCCTCCCCCTTGCAACACCTTACACTATTTTTTCAATAATTGTGCACACTGATTCTTCAATAGTTATTTACGTTAAGTAATGTATCATATCACCATATATACATAGTGTACTATAAGATATTAAGCAATGTGGATTTGTGATGCAACAGAAGCTTAGTTTGGACAATTGGTCGGCGACCGCAAATGACCATGATAAAAATGTTTCCCCTCCTTTCTATCCCACTATCCATCACTCCATTTATTTGACTAAGTTTGTGGAAACAACTAGTCAGTAGTCAATCTATCATATGTAGAGCACAAAGTTCAATAGCCGACCACAAAAATAGGGTGTGTGTATGCACCAAATTAATCAAATTTTACATAGTAAATACAGCAATGAAAATGAAGTCCAAATCGTTCTGTGATGTTGACCGACCTCGATGGCGAGATCCGATCTGTTGTTGTGGCCCGATCTTTCACGGCACTCCACCTTCAGTAGTAGCAACCTCTCGCCCGTGCACGCGATGTACACGACGTAGAGGGTTTGAACCTTACGGCTCAGCACGAGAAAACCAATTTTGATGACGGTACTCACACAGAAAACAATTTCCACGAAGAGAAAACACATAGGTTTTCTAAAGCTTCCTTCAAAACTAAGAGATTTTTAGACAGATTCCCCCAAAACTTGATACATGTATTTATCCTAAAAACACATCCTGTCTATTATAAAAATACAAACTAATTTTACAAAGAACTAAATTGGCTTTATATAATAGCCACACACCCTAACTATCTTGGAAAGCAAGCCTTGGTACATATTTAAAAGAAAAGATAACACATAAGTATATGCTAGTCTATTTAAGGAAACAAAACTACTCCCTCCATTCTAAAATATAGTGCGCCCACGCTTCCCAGGTCCAACTTTGACCATAAATTTAATCAATGAGGCCGACTACGGCAAAAGAAAAAAATTATATAATTGAAAACTTCTTTTGAATACGAATTCACTAGTATAACTTTTGCTACCGTCGCAATCGGTCTTGTTGGTTAAATTATGGTCAAAGCTGAAGCACGAAAATAGAGGAAGCACTATATTTTGAAACGGAGGAGTACTAGATTTGTTGCATGCGCTCGCCGACCCCACCCGATTTCCTTCAAGCGTAGCTGACTCCACATATTGTACGTCTGGTTTGCTGCATGATATCCCTTGCACGGCAGGAACAAAAACAAACAAGGCAGCTTGACCCCTAGCCTGTACTTTTTAAATGGATTTGATCTCCTTTTATCATACGAGCCACCAGTATCCTTCCCACGTCTGCACGCACACCAAAGCATTCAAAATCCATGTACGTGTATTTCTTGATGGATACAAGTCACGACAACTAGCTTTTCATTATTTGACGTGGCCCTAATAGTATCGACAGTCAAATTACGCACGGTCATATCATTCTGCCATGTCAACGTACTTTGAGTACGAAAGATCATGAGTGAGCTGAAGCAAATTAGTTCTTCATAATTCATATGATTCCTAAATAGATTCAAATTGGCCAAGCGTTCGTAATGCTAATTTTCAACAAAAGTGACACATTAGTACATGCTTTCTGGGGTGGATAATACCGGCATCCTTTTGATTATACACAGAAAATGCGATATTAGAGAGTTGAGAAAACAATTTACAAAGGCAAAGCTTTTCAATACGTAGAAAAGATGCATGCAAAAATTATTAGAGAACTAAAATCACAATGGGATAAGAGGAAAATTAAGAATTAATTTGGTCATAGCTAGATCACCTATCACTAATGTTTCCAAAAACACCATTATTCTGATATGACACGATATTTATAATAAAGAATAGGCACTGCACCCAAATAATATGGCAAAAGCACATGAAGAGAGCATATAAACAACTAAACATCACATGTAACAACAACGATATGAATATAGGGTTATGAAGAGAAGACACTTACTGGCTCTCACAACTACAAAAATGGCATCTCTACCCTGCACAGAAGCAAGCAACCAACTCATATAACAATGACAAAACTACTGCAAAATAGAAAAAACTAAACTTTACAAGGAGGTAAGAATATTTATAGAAAAGCTTTGGCAAAAGAATATAAAACACGAGAGACACACAAAAAAGGAGCTCTTCTTTGTTTGTTTTCTTCTGAACATAGTGTAAAGTAATTTGAGAAGCGTAGAACCCTTTGTCTCGGGCCGCGTGTATATATTGAGGCAATGCCTTGGTGCATATGTTTACAGAGAGAAAACCGATCGAGGGAGAGGGAGATCGGTTAGGAGGAGATCGACCAGGAGAAGGTCGTTACAAGGGATAAAGAGAAGATGAGATAGAGTTGCATACAAGTTAAACACCTCTTCTATCCCTATACAATAATTCTAACACTCCCCCTCAATCTAAACCTCAAGCCTTGCTAAGGTTGAGATTGTACTTGAACTCGTCTAGTCTTCTCTCTGTCAAGGGTTTAGTGAACCCATCCGCAAGTTGATCCCCTGTAGGAATAAACCGGATCTCAAGTAGCTTTCGAGCTACTCTCTCTCTGAAAAAATGAAAATCCACTTCAATATGTTTTGTTCGTGCATGAAAAACAGGATTTGCGGAAAGGTAAGTTGCACCAATATTGTCACACCACAGTCGTGCAGCTTTTGGAGCTTTAATCCCAAGTTCATAAAGTAATGTTTGTATCCACATCACTTCAGCTGTAGCATTTGCCAACGACTTGTATTCAGCCTCCGTACTGGATCTTGAAACAGTAGCTTGCTTTCTTGCACTCTATGACACAAGGTTAGATCCCAGAAACACAGCAAAACCACCAGTAGATCTCCTATCATCAGCACACCCTGCCCAGTCTGCATCAGAATATGCAGTAACAAGCAAGGAAGGGGACTTGACAATCTGAAGTCCAAGTCCTTGAGAATACTGAAGATACCTTAGAATTCTTTTAACTGCTGACCAATGAGTGGTTCTAGGAGCATGCAAATATTGACATACCTTGTTTACTGAATAAGAGATATCAGGACGTGTAAGAGTCAAATATTACAAGGCACCTACAACACTTCTATAATTTGTTGCATCCTCTGGACGGAGAGCTTCTCCACTGTCAATTGTAAGCTTTTCTGAGGTGGAGATTGGTGTACTGACCGGTTTGCAATTCTCCAATCCCACTCTCTTTAGAACATCAGCTGTATATTTTTCTTGTGATAGAAGTATTCCATCTCTGATCTGCTTTACCTCTATGCCAAGAAAGTAGTGAAGATCACCTAGATCTTTGAGAGCAAATTCAAGCTTTAAATCCTTAAGCAAACAAGTAGTGGCCTCTTGACTTGAGCTAGCAACAATTATATCATCAACATAAACAAGGACAAAAACAGTGATATTTCCTTTGCTATAAAAGAACAAGGATGTATCTGCCTTGGACGATGTGAAGCCAAGATGCTGTAGCTGCATGCTCAACCTAGAATACCATGCTCTTGGAGCCTACTTCAGGCCATATAAGGCTTTATCCAACTTACATACATAATGTGGTGTGATGTGATTTTCATAACCTGGTGGTTGCCGCATGAACACTTCTTCCTCAAGAACACCATGAAGAAACGCGTTCTGAACATCCAGCTGTCTTAAGCTCCAGCCTCTGGAAACAGCAATGGACAAAACAAGACGAATAGTAGTTGCTTTAACCACAGGACTAAAGGTATCATCATAATCAGTTCCAAACCTTTGCTTGAAGCCCTTTGCAACCAACCTTGCCTTGTATCTGTCTATACTGCCATCTGATTTTCTCTTAATCTTGTATACCCATTTACAGTCAATTATATTAGTGCCATGTTGCGGTGGTACTAGACGCCAAGTCTGTTTTTTTATAAGTGCATTATATTCATTATCCATGGCTTCCTTCCAATCTTTATTAGCAAGAGCATCATGCAGATTAATAGGTTCACCAGAAGTGGCAAGGAAGGCACGCTTGGTCGGATTATACCTTATTGTACCATCACTATATTGTTTTTCTTTAATAATACCTGACCGAGACCTAGTGTTTCGACGAAGAGGTGAAGGAGCCAGAGAAACAGTTTCTGTTGGTTGTGGCGCAGGAGATCCTGCTGATTCGGTGTTGTGCACAGAAGATCCAGGCAGATCGGGCTCCTGAACCGAGAAAGATTGACGCTGCTGGCGCTACTCCTCGTCTGACGCGCAGCCAGAGCCGATCGGCGAATCAGAACCGCCTGGCAGGTCCCGTGGTGTCGCAGCAGAACTGGCCGGACCGATCGGTGTGGCCCAAGGCGACGTGGCAACGAGGGACTCGTTCCCCCCCCCCCCTGCGCCTCGCTCGATGGGCGTCTCGGGGCGCGCTGGCAGAGGTTGGCGCGACGCGCCTGGACCGGCGCGACCCACCTGGTCGGCTGCGCCGCTGTCGGGCACCAGAGAGCGCAGGGGCGGATCTGCACCGGATCGCGCGCCCGCAGTCTGACTCGAATCCGGCTCGGATCGTGCGCTGGCAGCAGGATCAACATCGGAGTCCGGTCCTGGTTTGTCTTGTGTGCACATAAAATGACAAGTAGAATCTGCACAAGAGGCATTAGAAACGCAATTTTCTTTGGATTTTTGCACATGGTCATGATCAGTTAATTCACCCCCGTGATCAGGACGTGTAGGAGAGTCGGAGAGAAGTGCGATTTCTGCACGAAGCAAAGCACCTGCATTGGGATGAAGCTTGGAGAAAGGAAATAGTGTCTCATCAAAGATAACATCTCGAGAGATATAGATGTAGCCGGTGGATGGTTCAAGACATTTGTAACCTTTATGAAGATTACTGTACCCAAGAAAAACACATTGTGTGGAACGAAACTCAAGTTTGTGACGATTGTATGGACGTAAATTGGGGTAACAAGCACACCCAAATTTTTTGAGATAATTGTAATCTGGCTTCTGGTTATACAATCGTTCTAAAGGAGTAGAATTGCCAATAACTTTACTGGGAAGACGATTAATGAGATATGTAGCTGTGATGAAGGCCTCATCCCAATACTTGAGGGGCATGGACGCATGAGCTAAAAGAGAGAGACCAACCCCAACAATATGGCGGTGTTTGCGTTCAGCAGAGCCATTCTGCTGATGAGCATGAGGACAAGACACATAATGTGTGACGCCCGGATAATTAAGCTACCGTGATCCCACGCTAATGGTGCCACGTCACCACGATTACTGCTGCTAATCTATCGTTAGGACAAAACCGGTCCAAAATTCAAAATTCAAATTAATGATAACAATAAAAGTTTTCAAAAATAAAAAAAATGTTTGGATTGTACTAAATATTACAAAGGTAATTATGGTGCAACAAACCCATTTTTATAAAATGCCTAAGTAATTTAAAATGATTTAAAACAGAAAAGAAAATAAATAAAAGAAAGAAAATACAAAAGAAAACAAACAAAAAAGAAGAAAAGGAAAAGGACCCCCGGCCAGCCGACCCAACAGGCCACCCATTCGCCACACACAGACCGCCCAACCCTCCCTCCATAACCCCACCGGGAAACCCTAACCCCACTCCCCACTCGCCCCCTCCCACTCCCTCACGCCTCTGCCCCCGCCCCCGATCTGGAACGGGGATGAAACCGCCCCCCCCCCCTCTCTCTCTCGCGACACCTTGCCCACACACCGTCGTGGAACCCCCACCATCACCCAGCGCCCGTCTTGTCCCGCACCCGGCACTGACCGCGCCCGCCGCCAGCCTTCGCCGTCGCCCGGGACCACCTCGCCTGACGCCAACGTCTTCGTCCTCTCCGTCACCGAACCCTTGCCCGATGCCGTCCATCGCCGGAGCTCCTCCTCGCCGGCCTGCTTCCCCTCCGACGTCGTCGTCTCGCCGCCACCTCGCCTCGCTGCCCCGATCCCTACTCCCCACCGTGAGTCGCCGCTTTCTCTCTCCTCTGCCTCACCGCGCCCGCCCCTCTTCACCGTGGCCACGCTTTGGTGCCGAGGCCATGCCTCGCCACGGGTCGCGCACCGCCACGGTCGCCACGCCCTCTTCCCCAGCCGCCTCACCTTCGCCTCTCTCCTCCTCCAGCCATCGCGCGCGCCCGCCATGCCGCAGCGCCTCCCCACCTCGCTCGGCCTTAGTCATCGAGCCGGCCAGTCCCCCAGCGCTGCGTTGTTGCGGTTGCCGCAGCCGCCCGGCGTCCGACGCCATTCATTTGGCGTGGCGGGCGCCCAAAGCGAATGCCCACGACTCCCGACACCTTCGGGCTCGCCCGCACCCGGCACCCATTTGGCCCTATGGGCCACTGCCAAACGGGGCCCCCCTGCCCAGAACGTTTATATAAATAAAAAAGAATTTAAAAATATAATAAATAAATAAAAAAATTAATTAATCAATTAGTTAATTAACTAATTAATTAACTTAATTAATCCTGATTAGATTAACCTAATCACTAGTTTAGTTAATTAATCTGTTAGGTTAATTAACAGTCAACGACATGCGGGACCCACGTGTCAGTTGACCAGTCAACACCTCTGTTGACTGCTGACGTCATGCTGACGTCATGATGACGTTAGCAAACACTGTTCTGGATAATGTTGTTTTAAAATAATTAAGTAAATCTTAAAAATGATTTAAATCTTTTAAAATTAATATAAAATAAACCGTAGCTCAGATGAAAATACTTTCTACATGAAAGTTGCTCAGAACGACGAGACGATTTGGGATACGCAACCCGTTCGTCCGCCACACCCCCCTAACCTATCGAACTCGCAACTTTCCACCCTCCGGTTCATCTGTCCGAAAACGCGGAACACCGGGAATACTTTCCCGGATGTTTCCCCCCTTCACCGGTATCACCTCATACCGCGTTAGGGCACGCCTAGCATCACACATTGCTTTGTCATGCACCGTTATGGATCTGTTTGCATTGTATTCATTGTTTCTTCCCCTCTTCTTCCGCTTAGACACCGAGAACGACGCCTTGCTACTCAAGACGACTACGGAGTTGACAACCCTCCTTCTTGCCGAGCAACCAGGCAAGCCCCCCTTGATCACCAGATATCGCCTATTCTACTCTATACTGCTTGCATTAGAGTAGTGTAGCATGTTACTGCTTTCTGTTATACCTATCCTGATGCATAGCCTGTCCTTGCTACTACTGTTGTTACCTTTACCTGCAATCCTACATGCTTAGTATAGGATGCTAGTATTCCATCAGTGGCCCTACATTCTTGTCCGTCTGCTGTGCTATGCTATCGGGCTGTGATCACTTGGGAGGTGATCACGGGTATATACTATATACTTTATACATGACACATGTGGTGACTAAAGTCGGGTCGGCTTGTGGAGCACCCGCGAGTGATTCACGGATTGGGGGCTGAAAGGACCTTTGTCCCAATGGCTCTCTGTGTGGATCTTTGTGGCGGAGCGACAGGGCAGGTTGAGACTACTTGGGAGAGAGGTGGGCCTGGCCTTGTTCGGCGTTCGCGGATACTTAACACGCTTAACGAGTTCTTGGTATTTGATCTGAGTCTGGCCATTTGGTCTATACGCACTAACCAACTACGTGGGAAAGATATGGGCACTCGACATCGTGGTATCGGCCGGCACTTCGTGACGTCGGCGGCCCGAGCGTGCTGCGCGGATTGGAACGTAAGCCTGCTCTTGTATTAAGGGGCTAGTTACGCTTCCGGCAGCGTCACATAACGTCAGGTGTGCTAAGGCGATGGGCCCCGGCACTGCGCTTAGGTTTAGACCGGCGGTCGGCCTCTCTGTTGTGCCTAGGTGGGGCTGCGGCGTGTTGATCTTCCGCGTCGGGCATGACCGAGAAAAGTGTGTCCGCTAAATGGGATCAAGCGTGTTGGGTTATGTGGTGCACCCCTAGGAAGTTAATCTATTCGAATAGCCGTGATCTTCGGTAATGTGACGACTTGGAGTTGTACCTTGACCTTATGACAACTAGAACCGGATACTTAATAAAACACACCTTCCAAGAGCGGATACAACCCGGTGGTCGCTCTCTAACAGGCATTGAGGAGGGATCACGGGTAGGATTATTGCTATGCGATGCTACTTGGAGGACTTCAGACTACCCTCTCGCTACATGCTGCAGGCGGAGGCTGCCGAGCGTAGTCTTCGGCAGGATTAGCCATCCCCTCTTATTCGGCATTCTCAGAGTTCAGTCCACTGATATGGCCCTTTACACATATATCCATGCATATGTAGTGTAGCTCCTTGCTTGCAGTACTTTGGATGAGTACTCACGGTTGCCTTGTTCCCCTTTCCCCTTTCTTTACCCGATTGTCGCAACGCACGATGGAGCCTGTGAGCCAAACGCCACCGTCGATGACGACTACTACCCGGAGGTGCCTACTACTACGCAGCAGCCCACGACGATTTACCGAGAGTAGTTAGGAGGATCGAGCAGGAGGCTTGCGCCTCTTTCGATCTCAGATCCCGCTTTGTGCTAGCCTTCTTAAGGCAAACTTGTTTAACTTATGTCTGTACTCAGATATTGTGGCTTCCACTGACTCGTCTATGATCGAGCAATTGTATTCGAGCCCTCGAGGCCCCTGGCTTGTATTATGATGCTTGTATGACTTATTTATGTTTTAGAGTTGTGTTGTGATATCTTCCCGTGAGTCCCTGATATTGATCGTACACATTTGCGTGCATGGTTAGTGTACGATTGAATCGGGGGCGTCACATAATGAGTGATCCCAATACTGCGGAAAAAGGAGTTGAGTTTTTCATACTCCCCTCCCCAGTCACTTTGGACTGCTATGATTTTCTTATCAAAGTGTCTCTCAACAAGTTTCTGAAATTCTTGAAAGATGAAAAAAACTTCAGATTTATACTTGAGCAAATAAATCCATGTAAACTTGCTGTAATCATCAATGAAGCTAACATAATATTTTTTTCGACCAAAAGAATCTCGGGCATGACCCCATACATCACTGAAGATCAATTGTAGGGGAGCATGAGAAACACTAGTAGACTTAGGATAGGGAAGCTGATGGCTCTTGGCACATTGACATGCTTCGCAAACAGACTCATTATTGGAACTAAGTGACAAAGGAAGATTGTCTTTATGGACTACTTGCCTAACTATGACTGATGAGGGATGACCTAATCTTTGATGCCACCTTGCCAAAGAGGGCTTGATGACGGAGTAGACTCGACGATGCTTGTTGCGAAATGCTCCGGATGAGATGGGGTAGAGGCCGCCAACGCATCTACCGTGATAGAGAAGTGCCCTCATTGCCCGATCCTTAATGAAAAAATAGCGAGGATGAGTCTCAAAGAAAACATTGTTATCAGTGGCTAAGCGAGACATAGAGGCAAGGTTTTTATCAGCTTGAGGAACATGAAGAACAACCTTAAGAACTAGATCACGTTGAAGGTTAGGGGAATTAAGAGAAACTTGACCAATATGACAAATATCCATACCTTTACCGCTAGCGGTGTGGATCTGATCGGTGCCATGGTATGTTTCGCGCAGAGCAAGTTGCTCTAACTCATTTGTGACGTGGTCCGTAGCGCCGGAATCAACATACCAAACACCATCCCCGCCTTGCTCGCGCATAGCACCTGCAACCAAGCGAGCATCCGGGACGAAGTTCTCATCATACCGATGCCAACAGTCGAGGACCTCGTGACCGGCCTTCTTGCAGAGCTGACAGCGAGGACGGCTACGGGAGGAGGAGGGGCGGCGGCCAGTGTTGGAGTTGAAGCCGCCACCCCCATGGTTGTTGCCGTAGCCGCCGCCCTCGGTGTTGTGGCCGTAGGTGCCACCAGAGCGTGCGCCATCGCCCGAAGATGATTGCCGGAGATCGCCGCCGTGGAGGAGGGTGAGGCAGGCATCAAAACTGAGGAGCTGACTATGCAGCTCCGGGACCGTGATTGGTTCCACGCGTGCAGCAAGAGCAGAGACGACAGGGTTATATTCCATGTCAAGGCCAGCAAGGATCTTGGAGACGATCTCCGGGTCGGAGAGCGCCGAGGCCGTGCACGCGACTTCATCTGTGAGCGTCTTGATCTTGCCGAGGTACTCTGCCATAGACATATTACCTTTTTTAAGGTTGGTGAGCTCGATGCGGGTGTTGATCGCCTGCGCTTGGCTTTGGGCAGCAAACATGTCGTTGATGGCGCGCCATACCGCGGCCGGTGTCTGGAGCGTGGCCACCTGAGAGAGAATCTCGCGGGAAAAAGAAACCATCAAGAACCCTTGGAGTTGTTGCTGTTGGGCATACCAGAGAGTGCGGGCGAAGTTGGCGACTTGCTCATCCTTGCCATCCTTGGTGATGGTGAGGGTGGCCGGCGGCGGTGGGCTTGTTGCGTCGAGGTGATGCTCCATCTGGGCACCCTTGATCTGGGGAAGCACGATGGTTTCCAAAGGAGGAAGTTCCCCCTGGTCAGCTTCTCCTGGGGCGGCGATCCGAGGAAGGAGTTTGTGGCTGTGGATGAGGAGGCAAAGGTGGAGGTGGAGGAGGTGGTGGTGATCGCGCCCATGGTGCTGGGCGACGAGGAGGCGGAGGTGGTAGACATGGCTCGGTCGCGAAGGTAGCTAGATGCGATCTCTTCTGATCTGATGAGGAAGAGGCTCTGTTACCATGTAAAGTAATTTGGGAAGCGTAAAACCCTTTGTCTCGGGCCGCGTGTATATATTGAGGCAATGCCTTGGTGCATACGTTTACAGAGAGAAAACCGATCGAGGGAGAGGGAGATCGGTTAGGAGGAGATCGACCAGGAGAAGGTCGTTACAAGGGATAAAGAGAAGATGAGATAGAGTTGCATACAAGTTAAACACCTCTTCTATCCCTATACAATAATTCTAACACATAGAAGAAAAAGTGGACACCAAGTAAGCCAAGAAACACCATTCTACATTGTAAACCAATATACCCAAAATAAAGGCATGGATCAAACTAAATACTTCAAACTGTCACCCCACCTAACGAACCCCAAAACCCTGTTTCTGAGATATTTAAAAACTCCACCATAAGCTTGCTAAAACGGGATCGGCCCCTCCTCCACATACAAGGATCAACTCATATAATAGTGATATGAAAATGGCAAAACAAAAACTACAAGAATGTTAGAATATTTATAACTAACACAAATTAAAAGGAAGAGGAAAGTTTGCGCAAAAGTCCATCGAAACAAGACGCACAAAAGGGAAACTATTTTCCTTCACCTGAACAGAGAGGATGAAGAAAAAATTCTGAACAAAGAGGATAAAGAGGGTTAAAACAACTGCCAGAAACACCATCCTACATATCCATTGAACACACCCATAAGAGAATAACATGGGTCACACTAAAAACCTTTAAAATGTTAGCCCCAAAACTGAACCAACACAAATGGAACCCTTTCACTGAGAAGACATGGAAAACTTCGTTCGTTACATGGTAACATGCTCCTGTCCTTAACCAGAATTGTTTTTCTTCAAGGAAAAGACAATGCTTTGTCACTAAGAACAATGATACATGAACCAAAAAAACCCCACCACGCCAAGAATGCCGACATACATGGGTGAAACGAAAACCCCGTGAGAATAGTAGAGATACAGTGTGCTTCATCGAGAAAAAAAATCCAATAGAAGCATCATAGGAGGAGGGAAAACCTTCAAGGAAGCAAGAAATCACAAAACTCTAGATTCAATATGTGACGCAAGACGACCAGGCAGCCTAGATCCCTCTCCTCGATGTATAAGAAACTGAGATGGAATCACTCATTGTCGATAATGGAAGGGGAAGATATTTCTTCTTTCTTCCTACGTTTCGGACGCTCCACTGCCCTCAAACCAGCCGGGGGGAGGGGGGGGGGGGGGGGGCAAACAAGGTATGCAATTCTTGGCAAAATATACCGCATCCCTGGTCAAACGGGATGGACGACACACAAGGCAGGGATGCCGCTCCTTTCGTTTCAGTACTCGCACATACTCGAGTGGAAAGATTAGACCCTTCCATATATTTAGAACAAGCGGTTTATCAGTTAGCTCTATGTATGAAAAGGCTAGGAGTACGTTAACAATAGCAAAATGAAAAGAAAAATCTCAATGTCTTCGAAAAAGCAGGTACTCTTACTTCCTTCGAGAGTTCCCAGTCACACAAATATCAGACATGTGAAAAACATTGGGCCCTTGTAAGAAAAACGTTATTTACCACTTCTGCATCCAGACGACACAAGAAGCAACGAAAATGCATTCCCCTCCAACTAGACGATCTGTCATAATCATACTGTCTGGGGTGTCCAGCCACTCGTGTAATGACTGTAACATGGTTGCGTCACGAGGAGCAAAGCCAGACTAGATACCAGTCCGTCCGTCCCAAAATGTAAGACCATTTTTGATACTAGGATAGTGTCAAAAACGATCTTACATTTTGAGATGGAGGTAGTAGTATTTTACACAGACCAGATGGATACATCGCCGTCACCACATATGTTACAGACGACAACCAACAGCGGCACAATGCAGCAACAAGCAATGTGCTGACAGACGGAGTTCAAGCTAGTAGAAATATTACACAGGCCAAAGAATACATTTTAGATACGGGATACATCGTCTGTCAGTTCGTCACCACATGTGACCCACGGCAACCAACCAACGGTGAAACAATGCAGCAGTAACAATCAATCAACTGGTGATGAGGGGCTCAAAAGTCAAGCTCTGAGCTCCCGGATGTAGTTGGGGCTCATCTGCGCGGCGACCTTGGGCGAGAGCACGCCGGCAGCGGCATGGTGGTGCTGCACCTCGTTCAGGGCCAAGGAGTTGAGCTTGCTCTCCAGCGGGCTGAAGGGCGTCTGGTGGAGCTGCTGCTGCTGCTGCTGCTCCGTCGTCACCGGCTTCTTGGCGACGCGCAGGCAGGCCAGGTAGCTGTTGGTCTGGTTGTTCCAGTTGGGCAACCTGCTGACCTGCACCGTCGCCTCCTTCTCCCTCGACACCGGAGCACCAGAAGGGTCCTGCACACATACACACCAACAAAGAGTTTTCCATTGTCAGGCAAGTTTAGCTCGCAAACAGCAGCATTTCTGAAGATGTTATCAGAACAACAGGAGTAGCGCTATTCCTGCGACTCGAAAATCGTTGGCAGAGAAATAATTCAGAAAAACATCTACTGCCATTTCGATGTCATTCTGAAACTAACCTTAAGTTAATTGCATCAACAGCCAGGATAACATCTACCGAGTCTCAGGAACCAAGAGAAAGAAAGGTACAGGCTAAACTGAAGCTACAATATAGATATATAAGGCTGTGTAATCCGAGGAAGAAGCCAAGACAGAAATTGCCAAGACTAGTTTCCCCTAGCATAGTTACTCGTAGACGGCAACCTCTTCTTTGTCTCTCACCCGCCCGCATTTTTTCACTATCATCAATTATGTCTCCGGGTCAATGAATGGACGTTTTTACTGGCATAAACACGCCTGACATCATTAACAGGTTCGAGTTACCAAGGTAGGACATGGTGCTTGACAAGCATCATCGCCATGAGCAATAGGAACAAGAGAACAACAATTGGGTGAAAGAGTGACATGGACAGAGCTGAATAACGTACCCCGAGGAGGAGGAATGTGAACTGGTGGTGCTGCTGCTTGCTGCCGGCTTCTTCAAAGTGAGCCTCGATGAGCTTCCTCAGGTCTGAAAGGCAAGCGGTTGGCAGAAGCTTCAGCCCCTTGATCAGACTGCCAGACTCCCATTTGATGTAGACATCCAGCAAGCCCTCTCGCTCCTTCTTGCTCGGCTCATTTGCTTCATCTGTGGTGCATGATTTTAGCTCTTCCCGCACTGTCAGCTCGGCGTCGTCCACGGCTTGGCAAACGATGGGCGAGAGCTGCGACGACACAGGGCTGTCGGCAACCTTGACGTCGCACATGGGGGTTTCTATGGTTGCCCATGCTGCTGATGGGTCCGTGTTCTCATCGCCAAACACCTGCTTTGCCTGCTGATTGTTCTCATCTCCTAACAACTGCTGCTGTCCGGGCTGCCTGTTCTCATCTCCAAACGCTTGCTGCTTCACCGCCGGTGACTCGTCGGCGTTTTGTTTCTTGACCAGCTCACGGTAGTTGCCACACAGCCTGAAGATGTTCTGGATACGGTTGGTCCTGTCTGGTTCAGCAAGCGGTTGTTCCATTCGGTCCACCTTGTAGCTCTCCTCTTCCACCACTTCTTTGCACACCTCCACCTCAGCACCATTGTCCTTCTCTTCACCTTCTTCATCTCCCTCCTCGAACACGGTGCTCAGGACCGCCTTTTCAGGGAACCCAGAAAGCCTGACGACATCTTCTTGCTCCAGGTCAGTGATGCCAGAGCCTGCTGTCGATGCGAGATTCCACATCTGGCCCTGCTGCTGGCGAGTATCCTCCTTGATCACCTTCACATCCAACACAGACGGCTGATCTCCAGCATCCAAATCCATGGACATTGACATCACCATTGACATGCATGGATCTCCTCCTGCAGACATCTCTGATAGTCGCGCCAACAATCTACTACCAATGACATCCTGCTGTGCAGGCTGACGAGCATCTGCCTTTCCAAGATCCACCTCCTGCAATCGTCGCTTCAAAGCAAGGAGCTCTTGCTGCTGCCTAAGCATTTTCTCTTCCATCATCTGGAGCTCACTCTTTAGCAACTGGGTCTTCTCAGCAACCTTTGAGTTGATCTCTTCCTCCTTTGCAGCTGCACCCTGCCCTTCTAGCAGCCTGAGCTTCGCCCTCGCTTGCGCTAGCTCCTCCTCCTTTAGCCGAAGAACATTTTGGGCCTCGTTGCGCTCTTTCTCTCTTTGCTTGTTCTCCTTCTGCAGCTTGTATATGAACTGGTTCATTGCAACAATCCTTGAATTGAGCATTGAAGATGACTCCTCAGAGCTAATTTTGTCCCTTGGTGTTGAAGCATGAGCAGCACGGATAATGCATTTTGCTTTAGCACCGTATTCCAAGGTAGAAACTGTCTTGTGCAATTCCTTTGGGTCAGGACTTGCACACAGAATCATCAGAATCTTTGATTTGTCATCCTCAAATGAATCCTGAAATTTCATGAAGAAACACAAGTTTTAAATTATCTGGTATAAACAGAGAGTCAAGTAGTTTCAGGAAATGCGGTTCTTTAGTGTTCTGTACCTGTAGCAGCATTGTGAGCTTGCTGTCTCGAAATGGAACATGTGAATCACCATTGGCTATGGACTCAACCACTCGTTTCAAAGCTGTGTTGCCTTGGTTGATCTTTGCCGTCTGTCGAACAGTAACCAATGTTAGATCAGATGTGCAAAACGAAGTGATTAGTTAACACTCAGTACATGATATTGCAGTAAAAAGAGAGTAGTGGTTAAAGTGCAAGCTGTGGTTAGGTTATGAGAGATCATTCTACCATTCATATGTTAATGTAAGTGTGGAATCAGAACTTTATCATTGTTTCATAAAGAAAACAGAACTGTATTGTGAGAAAACTCTAATACAGTTGCATTCAAAGTCGCACATCACCGGCTGTTAAAGATATGTTATGACACAATTAAACATATTAGTTAGTGACTTGCATCATTTTTCAAAGGGCAACTGAAATAAATTGGATTCTACTGAAATTATAAGGACTGGTAACATCACACACCTGCATCTTGGCATCAAATCCAGTTTGTCCTGCAGCTTCAATGTTCTCAGAGCCAGCCATATCAACCAACATCAGCCTTCCTCCCACCGATGGCACATCCAAGATAATCTGGAGAAGTGACAAAAAAAGCAAAGTCATAAACAGTTGGATCATTCATGAAAATCAAGGTGAAAAGTGCTAACTGCTCATTGCAGCCTACCATGCAGTGACTTCGCGAACTTCTCTCATTACAGAGTGTGCTCTTGACAGTACGCCGCTTCTCTACTTTTGCAACTTCCCTGGATATCTTTCCAGCTTCATTTCCAGATATATAAGTTGCATTTTTGGCTTTCTTCCCCATTACTTCTAGCCTCACCTGTACATAATGTATTGAGAAACTTAAACAAAATGGACAAATTACATCAAGTCACAAATTCACATTGGCATTGCCACACAGAAAAGCACTTTCAACATCTTTTGTCGGCCCTGTGACACTATCCAACCTAAATAACATGGCAATGACAACTTAAGTACTGTATCAGATAACCACTTGTTTTAGGTTGGTCACAGTTAACGTAGTGATTATTTCAAGTAGTACTCCCTCCGTCCGAAAATACTTGTCATCAAAATGGATAAAAAAAGATGTATCTAGAACTAAAATATGTCTAGATACATCACCTTTTATCCATTCTGATGACAAGTATTTCCGGACGGAGGGAGTACCAGATAACCATTTGTTTTTAGCTAGGTCACAGTCCTAGTAATGATTTCAACCTGTACTGACACGCAGAACTGAGGGCCATAACACTGAACAATATCAGTTACAGTTGGATTGCCCTCACGCCTAGAATCACAATTCCTAACTCGGCACTTCAAATTAGTCATCTAAAATATTGCAAACAGCAATCACAGGCCATAACCATGAGCAATATTAAATTACAGTGAGGTTTACTTCACACCTAGAATCACAAGTTTTAACCTTGGAACTTCATATTAGGCACCTCATATGCCAGCACGCATACACAAATGACAAACAATTTCTAATGCAATTTAAGTACCAGATAACCACTTGTTTTAGGTTGGTCACAGTTCAGGTAGTAATTGATTCACCTCTGATGACACATACAACTGAGAGCAACAACAGTGAGCAATATCAGTTACAGTTGGTTTCACTTTGACCTCACACTGAGAATCACAATTTCTAACATGGCACTTCAGATTAGTCATCTACACTAACACACGCTCAACAACAGCGGTCATAGTTCACAGGCTATAACAATGAGCAATATTAGTTACAGTTAAGTTTTACTTCACACTTAGAATCACAAGTTCTGAACTTGGAACTTCAGATTAGCAATCAGTTACTGTTGGTTTGACTTTGACCTCACACTTAGAATGACAATTTATAATTTGGCATTTCAGATTAGTCTTCTGAGCTAATGCACACAAACAGCGGACAAATTTCACAGGCTATAATAATGAGCAATATTAGTTACAGTGAGGTTTTACTTCACACTTGGAATCAATAAGTTTTAGACTTGGAACTTCAGATTAGCCATCTGATATACCAGAACGCATACACAACTGGCTAACAATTTACTAGAAAACGGTGACAGTTCCTAAGAAAGTACCGAACATTGTCAACACAGAGACAAACCACAACTGTAATTAAGGACCTAAGATAAGCAGAACAGATCTTCTCCGAAGCAACAAATATGTAAAGTTTAAGCCCAAATCATGCTACTTGCACAGTTCCATCCACCTGACATCCTCACATAACAATAACTGACTTCTGCAACTAAATAATCTACAACGATGAATCACCAGTAGCATCTGAAAATTAAAGCAGGAGGAGTATCGGCGTATCACCTTGGGGGCGTTCCCTTTGGTATTGGCTCCGCTGCCGATGAGCAGATCGTAGATCTCCTCATTGTAAATCTCGAGCACGGCGACCTGCACGAACAGCCCGACCCCGAACCCGGCGTCCTCCTCCTCGCCCGCTTCACCACCAGTACTACAGCCGCCTCCCCCGTCGAGGATGTCCCGGAGCGCCCGGTACACGATCCCGGGCTGCCTGGCGCAGCCGAACATGGTGTGGCTCTTCCCGGACCCCGTGGGCCCGTAGACCATGACGGTGCACTTGGCGCCGACCCGCACGCCCTGGATCCGGGACCTGACGAAGCGGCGGTAGAACCCCTCGAGGTCCTCCTCCTCGGAGACGGACACGCCGTCGAGGCTGAAGTCGCGGCAGGAGATGCCCCCCGCGTCCCCGCGGACCCGGACCGTGGTGCCGCCCCCGCCCGCGCCGCCGGGGACCTCCAGGACGGAGGCGCCCGCGGCGGAGGCGGTGAGGTTGCGCACGCGGCCGATGACCTCGACGGGGTGCTCCGTGGCGGCGCCGCCGTGGCGCGGGGTGGCGGGCGGGAAGTGGAGGCGGTGCTTGGAGACGGGCGTCCGGAACGGGGTCGCGGCCCCCGACGCCGCCGACGCCTGCGGCGTCGACGGCGGGCCCGTCCGCGGCGACGGCGTCGGCTGCGGCGGCGCCATCCCTGGCCGGCAGGGCTCGGTCCGATCTAGGGTTCCGGGGGTCGGGACGGGTCGACGGATCTGGCGTGGGTGGAGACGACGGCTGGCGAGGCGCAAATCCGCGTGATTGGTGGGTGGATGGCGTGCGCGAGAGGGGTTTGAAATGGGGGGAGGTAGCCGTTGTGGGTGGGGATGCAACGGGACTCACCAGCTTTGTTTTGAAGCTGGGGGTGGTGGTGGTGGTGGAGGCGCCGGAGGGCACGGGATTTGCGGTGGGCGCGGGATGAGGGGGCTGGGGATTGGATTTTTTGCAATTAGTATCAATCTACTGGCATCATGTGTATACATGTGTAAATGTTTTTGACTGGATGCCAGTAGATTGATACTAATTTGCGGTGTTTTTGTAGATCATTCATTTTATTAGCTGGTGTTTTTGTTGGTGGTGTGGGGTGTGAACTGGGGGTGGATGTGCTGGCAGTATCTCCACAAGCTGGTGGCCGTATGTGACTTTGAAATTAATTAGAAATTTAAGAGTTAAGAGACATTTCCTATGGGAGAAAACCGTAGAGGTTTTGGTAAAAAGAAGCACAAACTCAGGTATAAAAGAACAACACAAAATTAAAGGTGAATTCAACTTCTTGCTCCCTGAGTCTCGGTCCTCAGTGGCAACAGTTAACCCATTTTGCAGAAATTTCTCCGACGCGTGGCCAATTTAGCATATGCGTTCTTGTGTTTTTTTTACATGTTTTTGAAGTTATTCGCGTTCTATCGTGCGGATCTGAATGTCAATCCGACGTGGCGCGCCGAGCCATCCTTTAGTTCGGAAGCATGGTTTGGATGTGCGCATCCGACATACAACCTCCATCAAAGTGAGACCCGAGCCGGGGGAGCTGGTCTGGCCAATACATGTTGCTTTTGTGTGGTTTGCTTCGTAGGCAACGCCTTACAAACGAATGAAACTCTAACATGGCATACGGCTGAACTCAGTACGCACTAGAAGTGGGAAGCGCCTAAATTTTTCGTAACTAACTTAAATTGGGTATATTGAAAGAATTCGAGGTAAAGGGCATGTTCGGATCTCTTGCGGCTCCATGCTCCCCAAACTCTGCATGCGGAGCAAGTTCCGCAAAAGGATGCATCTCCCATCACAAAATGGTGAAGCATCAAAAGCCTAGCCTCCCACAGGGGTAAAGCAAAGAGTTACCAGAATTACCCAGGGAATGCCACCACCTAGTCATTTTGATACCGCTTCGCTTTGTCTTCCCGGACGCAAGGCCCAACCTCTCCCCCACCCCCCCCCACCCCACTATGCCTTCAACCAGTATAGAGGCCCTAGTCAGATGTGTCGTCAGCGCTCCTCAGCATACCCATAGATCTCCCACCACAATTTTGCCCCTTCCCTGTTACAATCACATCGACGCCTCACGCACCAAGACACCCGACCCCGGCAAGCCTTAGCTTTTACTCGTTATGTTCACAGTTACCACTCGGACGCCCGACCTGAACCTCAACTATTCCTTCTTATGCCTGTCGTCGGGAGTCGGAGAACGTACTCCGACGAGCCTCCCTATTGCATCATACAAAAAAGGATATGATATAAAGAAGCCATTTCAAAATGGCTTCTCTATATCATACTCCATCATACTAAAAAATATATGCTGCAACTTAGGTGATAAATCGTGGAATTCACTTCAAATTGGGAGATTAACAAACAATTATAGGAAAACAGATATAGAGAAGCCATTTCATAGTTGCTTAAAATAGTAAAGTTTTTTTTTAAAATTTCTATTGCCCTATCAAATTTTTTCTATTGCCGCTTTTGGGCCAACGGTTTTGGGTCGCATTTTGTTATTTGGTGAGCAGTTTTTGGGTATCATTGGCTATTCCTGGAAAAGAAATAGCATGTTGTTTCTACCGGTTTTGTTCGGTTGTTTTGTTTCATGTTTTTCTTTTTGCTTTTTCTAAATTTTTCCTTTCTCTATTTTATGTTCCTTAAAAAATGTAAGCATTTTTCATGGTATTTTAGAAAATATGTTGGTGCATTTAAAAAAATATTCATCATGCTTTAAAAAATATTAATCATGAAATTAGAAAATGTATAACGATATTTAAAAACATTCACCATGCAGTTAGGAAATAATTTATTCAACACTGGTTTTCTGCTTGTATTTTATTTATTGGATTGGACTGGGCCTTGTTTTACTTATATGTTTATAATTTCGCTACCTTCCACAAATTGACAACCGTACAACTGACAAAATAAAAGAGACCACGTCAGAGAGGCATGTGCAATTATTCCATATTTTCCTGTTGCATGCACACTCCCCCAAAACACCCATATTTAGAAAATGAAAAAATGACCCAACAAAAACAGAAAAATAAAATAAATACGAAATAGAAAATAAAAATACAAAAATATGATAGTTTTAATAATATAAACCTCCTACTAGTTTGCCCACGCGCAACCTAGTTGTGTGAGCATGATGCAGCTACAGTTGCATGCGGGGTAGATGTGCAACTGAGTAGCACATTTGAAAAGAAACACAGAAATTTAGAAAAGAGAAAAAACAAACATAATAAAAAACAAAATCTAAATATTAAATAGAAAATGGAAAATGACAATACTAAACCCACATACCGGGCCGCCCACGCAGCAAGCCCCCCAATCATCTAATTGCGCGCGTTTTTGCCACTTAAAGTTGCATTCTGGGAACAGCAGTTAAACTTGGGTGATGGACGTGCAACTGGGTTGTGCATTTGACAATTTAACCCTGAACACACATATTTATAAAAGAAAACTAGCTATTTGCCCGTGCGTTGCAACGGGACTATACATATTCCAATAATATAACATCAATCGTGTATACCTATAGGATACTCATGCATAACAGACAACATTGTTCTCCCAAAATAAACAGGCACCATTGTTGACTATTGTTTCACCACTCAATCACACTCTTCTTCTTTCACCACTATTTCCACCTCTTCGTCTCCCTACTCCAAGTAGCCTCCCTAGTCCAATCTATCCATACGGTTCTCAATAGCGCATCCGGGTCGCATCCTCAACCACTTCCCCCCTCACCCACACACACTGGAATTTCAAGCACGCAACCATGTAGTTGGGGTATATTTCACAATGTGCTTGTCTTAGCAAGGCGTGGTTGGTGGAGGTTTTGATATTTCAAGATTTCCTATATTGCATCCTAATTGATGATTAGAAAGAAGCCAAGGATCAATAGAGTTATATTATTCCAGAAGCAGAAACAGTAAAACAGAAAAAATATATTCTAGAGTTAGAGATTTGTACAAGTTCAACGAAGACTAATGCATGCTACCACATCAAATTCCTTTAGCAATATAATACTTTCCCAAAATACGGTTAACATCTAACTTTTCCAAAAGTTGTATGACAGCTCCATGAAAATAAAATGAGCAGTACTACATGGACGATAATATTGGACGATTATGACAACAATTAAATGCAGAACGGCCGCTGGATTCTCCCTGCTTTAGTTAGGATTAGATGATTTGCCCCATTTTTCTTTTATCTTTTGATCATTTGCCCTAATATGTATTCTAATTAATTCTTAATTAATTTAATTCAAAGAATCAACATGGAATGACCTTTGTGCCCCTATGGTAGTTTTGCAATTTCTATGCCTAATCTACCTGGTTCGGCCCTTCATAGTTCGTATTGAACCTGCTGCTCGTCCTGCTCGCTACTCTTAACACTGATGCAGCAAGAACACGGCAGCGCTGCAGCTCAATGACGGCGGCTCTGCTGCCGCTCGAGGCGATTCCAGCTTCTGCCCGACGGCTCGACCGCCGACAGCTTCCTTTCCACCCAGTGGCTCCCATACCTTTCGGCGGTCCGGCGGCTCCCGTGCTGCTCGGCCGGGCGGCTCCGGTCTTTGCTCGGCGGCCCAGTGCCTCCCTCTGCACCCGGGGCTCATGTTGCTGCTTGGTTGACAGCCGCTCCCTCTACTGCTCGTGCTCGGTGACACGGCACCCACCCGGCGACCAAGTGCCCTGTATTTCCTTGCTCCTCTCGATTCCTCCGCAAGGCAGCATGCAGCTTACAGCAGGGGAGAGATTTAGTGTTTGACCAGTGCATTTTGAGCATTTTCCTCTGATCCCTTACTCTGAACTTGTGCATAGAATTTTGAGAGATCCCATTAGCCCATGTAAGCATAGGTTCTGCATCAGTTACTAATGTTTCTGTCTTGAACAGGAATACATGGACAATCAGTTAAATGATTTTTTTGCCTGTTAGATAGGAGTCATATGTCATTCAATAGATGACTCTGTGTTCACATCTTAGAATTAATGCAAATTTTCACACACAAAAAATGATTCAGAGTTCACATCTCACAATTTATCACAAGTTGCCACACAAAACAAATAAATGATTCAGAGTTCACATCTCACAATTTATCACAAGTTGCCACACAAAACAAATAAATGATTCAGAGTTCACATCTCCTAATTTAAAATAAGTCATCACATTATTGAAATCAGCCTATCATCTTAATGCAATAAAATTTCAGTGTTTTTTCTTCCTTAGCGTCAATCTTCCTGGATGCTATAGAGCTTGAAGGCATGTCAAAAGGAGTTGCTGGAGAAGCACATTCTTTTTGTTCAATGTGTTGGTCAATCAGAGGATGAGACATTCACGCTTTGTGGAGAAACTTGTCAAAGAGACCCAAGACAACATATTAGTCACACCCATCCGGAGCGGCAGCAGCCGTTGCAGGTTTTTTTCCTTGCCACCGTTGTCATCGTGGAACATCGCCACTCCTGCTAAGTTGCCGGAGTCGCCCCGCCTTGCCCCGCCGTGATTGCTGGAGTGGTTGTGCCCAGATGTGACTACTTGTGGCTGCCAGTCTGCTTCTCGCCCTGGTCCATAGCGGTGGTGGTGGTGGCTCATGATCTTGTGCTCATGAGGACGGTGCAAAGCTGGTGGCATGCTGCCTTTTTACCATAGAAGAGAGAGTTTATGGCCTTATACATATATAAGAGATTCGGTGAGTTTATGGCAGAGATTGATTGATCATTTGGTTTCCATGTGTTTATAACCTTACCATACGTGAGTTGATTTATTACCATAATTGCCATATTTGAGATTTTCGTGAGTTTATGGCCTTACTATATGTGAATTGATTTATTACCATAATTGCCATATTTGAGATTTTCGTGAATTTATGCCTTACCATACATGAATTGATTGATTACCATATTTGAGATACGCTGGGTTTTCACGCGAGACAAAAAAACTCAGTAACAGAGAAAAACCGGTTGAAGGGGAAGAAAAATCGGTGGAAGGGGGAGAAAATTCGGTGGGAGCGGGGGCTCTCGTAAGTGGAGGGGCGGACGAAAGGTGGGACGACGTAAGAGGGGAGAGGGAACGTTACATTTCTTTTAGATAGTAGAGAGTGGTGGTGGTGGCTCCGGCGATCTTGTGCTCATGAGGACGGTGCAAAGCTGGTGGCATGCTGCCTTTTTACCATAGAAGAGAGAGTTTATGGCCTTATACATATATAAGAGATTCGGTGAGTTTATGGCAGAGATTGATTGATCATTTGGTTTCCATGTGTTTATAACCTTACCATACGTGAGTTGATTTATTACCATAATTGCCATATTTGAGATTTTCGTGAGTTTATGGCCTTACCATATGTGAATTGATTTATTACCATAATTGCCATATTTGAGATTTTCGTGAATTTATGCCTTACCATACATGAATTGATTGATTACCATATTTGAGATACGCTGGGTTTTCACGCGAGACAAAAAAACTCAGTAACAGAGAAAAGCCGGTTGAAGGGGAAGAAAAATCGGTGGAAGGGGGAGAAAAATCGGTGGGAGCGGGGGCTCTCGTAAGTGGAGGGGCGGACGAAAGGTGGGACGACGTAAGAGGGGAGAGGGAACGTTACGTTTCTTTTAGATAGTAGAGATAAAAGCAAACCCAAAACAGGGAATAGTAGAAAAAGTTTATAGAAATGGGAAACAAATAATAAACTCACCTACTGGGCCGCCCACTCACTCCCTATTGTCTGTGTATACGTGCAGTGCCCCTTGCAGTTGCGCATGGGGTCTAACACATGCACTTACACATGAGGCGAAAGTGTAACTAGGTGGCATGTTTGAATTATTTTTTTGAAAACACCACTAGTTAGAAAAGAAAATAAAACCAAACAAAAAAACACAACAATAAAATAAAATAAAAAGCATAAAGTAGAAGACTAAAAAGATGAAACAGGTTAACAATAAACCAACATATCGGGCCACCTGCGTACCCAGCCCCTTGATAACCCCTAGTTGTGCCCCCGTGGTGCTTCTTGCAGTTACATGCAGGTCAGAACACATGCAGTTGTCCTTGGGGACGGACGTGCAATTAGATGCACCGCCAAAAAGAAAGCTATTTAGAAAAGAAAACTAAAGCGCAAAAAATTAGAAGTAAATAAAAATAATAGAAATGAAAATGAACCACCAAGGGGCGGAGACATGCCTATGGCAAGTAGGGCTATAGCCCTAGGCCGAGTAACAACGGCCCTTGTAATTTCTTCTCAGAAAGTACAAAAAAAACACCAAAGTGCATCCTTCAAGGTACTTAGTCCTAGGTGTAATCCGATGCTAGCGAACCCATCTACAAGGATCAAAACAATTTATTTTCTTGTACATTTCCAGAATTAATAATCTCAAAAGTGCTTACATATTCTCCCCACCAAAAAAGTGAGAAAATAAATAAAAAAAGGTAAAAATTGAATAATAGATAAAATAGTAAAAATAAGAAGTAAAAACCAAAAGAAAGCAACGAAGAAGGCCAAAACGCAGAAACTAAAGATTGTTCATCTCCTTCCAGATTCGATCTCCCATGCACCCCATACACAGTTCCTATTTGGCGCCTTAACGTCAGTTATAGGCCATTTTGTAAACTGGAACTAACGGGCTGGGCCATATAACTGCACATTAGCATTGCGTAAAAAAAAAATGCACAGTAGCGGATTTTGGGAAGCTTCTAGTTCTAGCAGCGTCCCATTTTTTGCAGGTGTTTCATGTTTTTCATTTGGCCTTTTAATAATTTTTTATATTTTTACTTACTATTTTTATTTTTATTTTTTTATTAGATTGTGATTTTTTTAAGATCTGTTTTTCTTTTCATATTTCGTGAACTTTTTATACAACTCTTTCATGTCGATGCACTTTTCAAATTTGTGAACTTTTTCTTCAATGTTTTGATTTTTTTAAAATGGCGAACTTTTTCAAATTCACAAATATTTTTCAAATTCGTAAACAAATTAAATTTTTTTGTGAAACAAATGGCCAACGTTCACATCTTGGTCAACGTGCATTGATCAACGGTCATTAGTCAACTGCTATGGGTCGGCGGCCTGCTTAGATGGTGCACGAGTGCCTATTAAGGAAACGGGCGCTGAAGGCGCCAATTAGGACCTCTCCACCACACACGTGTAGTCTAGGACAAAATAAAAATGGAACCGACCAGCGTCCCAAAAAACCGAGACAACTGATCGCAAGAAATCCCACCACAGAGAACTAATTTTCAGCGTGAGAAAATAAAACTCACTGTACCAGCACGAGTTCTACACATTGTCCAACAACAAGACATAGCTAAATCCATTTTAACTAATCTCACAGATTACCCCCATGTCGATATCTCACCATGTTCTACACGAGTACGTATATGGTAACATGTTTAGGTAATAAATTTAATTTATTGTCTTTTAAGGTAATAATAGTATCTCACCTGATGCATGCATGATAACTAATGCCGCAGATTAACTGCTCCCCATGCTTTCCCTCCAAAAAAAAAAAAAAAACCTGCTCCCCACGCTAAGAGAAAAGATTAACTGTTCTGCAGGAACAGCTACATAAAAACCGCAACCTGCTGTATTCATGGTAATAAAGCTCATATAAAGCCTTATGTAAACTGCTAACCTCAAAATCGTCATATATAGTGTTGCCAGTGGGAGTCATGGCCATTGCCTATTAGGTTTCGAGATCAGATTTCCACAAGTTGAAGATCGATCATGAGAGGGAGCAGCCTGGTGTTCGTGGTTGCAGCCTGGCATAACACCATCTTGTTTGTATAGAGCCAAAATGGATTTCCGATACTCTTGCAGCTATATATGTTCTTGCCTTGGATAAATCGACGTGTCCCGTTGTTCCAGTGGTATATGTATATATATTGTGCATCGTGCACTAACAAATTTATCGTGTGTTGCTTATTATGCGACAGGTCGTCATGTAAGCCATAAAGGCCGTCGTGCCAATGTAACCGCAAATGCTACTACCGCGGATTCGGCATCAAGCGGGAGCAAAATCTCGGTGAATTGGTGCTACAGAAGGGACTGCAACAGTAGAAACAGTCATTTCTATTGGCATCAGTGCTGGTGCTGCCCCTTGTTGCCCGACGAGCCGTGCTGGAAACATGTGGAAGAATGCCATGCAACTTGCCCGACATGCCATCCGAAATGCTGATAAGCATGGTGGTTGCTATTATGTAAAGCCACTTCGGTGTTATTCAGATAAAATAAATGTACGGGTTGGTGCGACCAATATATATATATATATATATATATATATATATATATATATATATAGGGAAAATGCATCCTACTACCGGGTGTAGTTACACCCATTTCTCATATACTATTATATGGTAGTATATACTCTACTTTACTATTTTTAATATGTTCATATACTATATCTAAGATACTACAAAGCGAGTTATATGAAAAAATTGCATGTGATCCCATG
The DNA here is from genome assembly GCA_021605145.1 of Aegilops bicornis. NCBI lineage: Eukaryota > Viridiplantae > Streptophyta > Magnoliopsida > Poales > Poaceae > Aegilops > Aegilops bicornis. The sequence continues at coordinate 668,611,388 of CM038674.1, forward strand.
TTTTTATAATATTTGTCAAATACGTACATATTTATACGTAAAAAGGAGTATGCTCAAAATATACTATATACTACCTAAAAAAATAGTATTTATACTACCAAAACATTCTTACATACTACATATTACGCGTACATACTCTCCGATATGACAGATACTACCTAGAACGTATGAAACAAAAGTGGGAGTAACTACACCCGGTAGTAGGAAAAATTTATATATATATATATATATATATATATATATATATATATATATATATATATATATATATATATATATATATAGGTAACTATTCTAAGCATGAGTGTAGAATAGCTTATTCTACACCCCAGTAACGGTATGTACAAAATCTAGTAAAACGCTATGTAAAATGTAGTAATTATGAGATATATTTTTTACTATCCAAGTTTTTGATTTCTTACATGGTCAAAAAATTTACTATATTTTACATGTTACGTTACTATATTTTGTATAGAGCGTTACTAGGGGTGTAGAATAAGCTATTCTATACTCAAGCTTAGTTTATAAATATATAAATATATATATATATATATATATATATATATATATATATATATATATATATAACTCAAGTGCTCGTGATTAAAGATGAACGCAGGATAATTCGCGATAGTTCCAAAAGTCACCTCTTTTGGCATTGTAAATGTCCTCTTTTTGTCTATGTAGCAAGTTTTTCTTTTCAATTTCGGCGGCATGCTCCCCTGCACTTCTGGCGACCTTGTTCATATTGCCGTTACGATGGTTACTTTTCTTATTGCCATTCGTCCTGATGGTTACTGCCGTTCATTTTTTCTTTTGCGGATATTGCTGTTCATAACTTATTATGCATATCCAATGAAGAAAAGTAATGCTACTACTTTGGCATGAAAGTAAGATTGTACAATGGAAAAAAATAAGTTTTTTCTTCTAAATATAAGTGGAAAGAGGTTCACATGGACGCAACATATAAGTGGTCTCTGTTTTACCCCCTACTGCAACGATCCGGGACGAAGGGAGATAGACCCTGTCCACATGCGCTCAATAAAGATGAAAGGAAAGTCGGTCAATTATTTCACACATAAATTTTCACCACAAATCAACATGGCTATAGGTAATGTGTGAAAGAATATGTGATTATTCTTTATTAAAATAAAACAACGAATCCACACTCTAACAATGAATCCAAATCAATGTTAACACAACAAACAGCTTTCCCACGTTGCTAGTTATTTCCAAAGGCGGTATAGCCAGATACTCCAAGTAGCATGTAGAGCAGTGTTCTTGCAGTTAGGGATTGTTTAATAGTTCGGTTTTCAACATTTCTTCACAATATATGTAAGGCCAGGGGAGGGGGGCATTGCCGCCCTAGCGACACATAGTCTGGTAGTGCCTTGAGTGTATCCTGCATGTAAATAAAGTAGTCATACTTGTTAGATGCAGGAGACATGAGCGTGGTAACACATGGACCATCCTTCAAGTCAGTAACTCCGAAGGGCCCAATTCCTTTCCGTTTTTGCACGATATCTAGAACCGACGCCGTGCCCATGGAGAGAAAGAAGCATACGATGCTCATACTGTGCAACATCCACCAACATGAATCACCACGTCCTATCTTCAGCCTCACCAGATGCATTCTCATAGGGAAATATATACACGTATAGGAGGCCAGAACCCTATTGCGCCAATGAGCCTTAGCGCGGGGTTGAAGAATGGCATGCTACCAGCATCGTGAAAATGATCATGCTTGTACTTATGACCAACTTCATGGCCAATAAGCTTATCGTCCAGCCCAACACATGCAAGCATTACTGCAGGAGATGAACAGGAAGTAAAGAGGTAGACATATAAAGTCAACTTGTAGTCCAACATTGGAGAATACCGCGGTATGTACGACATATCTGTACAACGCCGACATGTACATTGGAATGTATTCGCACATATTCACAACATACAAACATTACAAGTGACTTAAACAAATTTAGACTGCCTACAACTGCACGAATCATGGCGCGATCGAGTGGTGATTTGGGCACGCAACTCAAATTTCCGATGGCTCGTGTCATATGTGCTGGTGAGCGGACTAGTCGTGCATGACACCGGTCTCAAAGATGTAAACCTTGGCACGTACAAACAATGAACGGTATATTATTTAAACAACAAAGCATGAGCTAAACAATAGACACACGTGTTTTACACATGTTTATGCAACCATTTAAAATCCCTTAGCCTTAACTCTCTCCAAAGCCGTGACAGGTGGAAGTAGCCTCATGAGCTACTGAAACCCGAACAAGGTGGCACAAGAAAAGACCTCAGGCTTTCCTCCTCCTCCCGTTGGTGCCGCCGCCGGTTTGCCACATCTCTGATGGCCTTTGGGCTCCTGTGGTGTGGTGCAACTCCCCCCCCCCCCCCCCCCCCCCGGGATGTCGTCTTGCTCTGGTTATGTTTAGCGTCTTGGTTGGGGCTTTGTGGCGGCAACGATGTCCCTCAGTAGGAATAATGTCTCGCATGTTATATCCCCGTCCCGATGGTGCGTCTAGAGTGGTTGGAGGGAGTGTGGAGGTGTGTCTCCGTCGAATCTCGCGGGATTCGGTCAGTGCTAGTCTTTGGTGGATCTGTTTGGATCCAGTCTTTGTTCATCTTCGTTTGGGTGTTTACAGGTTTGATTCTTTCGATCTATGACTTTCTTCATCGGCAATGGTTGCTGCTCTGGTGCACTGGTTTTATGGGGTCTTAGCACGATGACTTCCCAACCGTCTACTACAGCAAGGTTTGCCTGGCTTCGGCGAGGAAGGGACGATAGCAATGGTACGCCTTCGGCTCGCTCCAGTTCTTGTAGTCGTCGCTAGATGTTCCACGGTCCTGGTTGTAATTTTTATCACCTCTGATGTTCTTTGTGCTGCCATGAATGAACATAATGAATGAACATGAATAAATGAAAGTTTCTTTAAAAAATCACGACCTACTGGGACAGGAACCTCCCACCGTGACCAATCTAAGTTTGGAGTAAAGGACCCACAACCTTTGATGTTCTTTATTAGAATGTTGGTTCCGTACTGTCATACAGAACCCACGAACAGACTAGACCCTTACAGGCGGGGTCTTCTTCAAGGAATATTGTTTTTAGCTCTCCTAGGCTTGTATCCTAGGGAGCTTAGTAGAAGGATTATTTAACAATCCGAGCAATATTTGGTTACATGACTCTTGGTTTTTTTCATAAAAATCAAGTATGGTTTATATTAGATAGTTGAAACATAGAATGCAACTACATAATGGTGCAACTGAACCCACACACGAATAAATTATAGTTGAAACCGCGACTAAACTTGTCGTTGTTGCGCCACCATAACTCTCACAAACGATGGACAAGGATCTAATCAGTGAAGTACGTCCAAGAACGACGGCCTACAAAAAGGGATCGCCCAGCCCCCGCGTCACCCCTACCTAGTGGCTCGGGGAAGCCCACCGGCGACGCTCCTAGGCCGAGCGCCTCTTCCTCTCGTCTTGCCGCTGCCCGAGGAGTCTGCCGACGAAGCCTGTGCAGGCTCCAGGGAGGGCGGCGGTGGGGCATCTTGCTGGGAGGCTGGGCGCCCAGATCTTAGCCATCAGGGAGCAGTGTCGGCTCCTCCTTCCCGGTGTCGTGCCATTGCACCTAGGATAGACGGGGTGTGCTTGGCTGAGGTTGCGCTGTGCTGCAGCGCTTGGGGCACGTGTCGAACGCGGGAGTGTTGTTGATCTGGCGGTGGAAGCAAAGCTGGGCGCTCGCAAAGGCGCGACCAACACGTGGATGGGCGTAATGCGTGAGCAGAGGTCGCTGTCAGGGACACCCATCGCAGATCTGCTCGGTGGTGGTGTGTGGACTCTGATGGCCTGCTGGTGCACACAAGGCAGCATCGCTGATGTCTACTACACAACCTTCTTCTTATAGACGTTGTTGGGCCTGCAAGTGCACAGGTTTATAGGACAGTAGCAAATTTCCCTCAAGTGGATGACCTAAGGTTTATCAATCCGTAGGAGTCGTAGGATGAAGATGGTCTCTCTCAAACAACCCTGCAACCAAATAACAAAGAGTCTTTTGTGTCCCCAACACACCCAATAAAATGGTAAATTGTATAGGTGCACTAGTTCGGCGAAGAGATGGTGATACAAGTGCAACATGGATGGTAGATAAAGGTATTTGTAATCTGAAATTGTAAAAACAGCAAGGTAACAAGTGGTAAAAGTGAGCGTAAACGGTATTGCAATGATAGGAAACAAGGCCTAGGGTTCATACTTTCACTAGTGCAAGTTCTCTCAACAATAATAACATAGATAGATCATATAAAAAGCCCTCAACATGCAACAAAGAGTCACTCCAAAGCCACTAATAGCGGAGAACAAACGTAGAGATTATGGTAGGGTATGAAACCACCTCAAAGTTATTCTTTCGGATCAATCTATAAAAGAGTTCATACTAGAATAACACCTTAAGACACAAATCAACCAAAACCCTAATGTCACCTAGATACTCCATTGTCACCTCAAGTATCCGTGGGCATGATTATACGATATCGTCACACAATCTCAGATTCATCCAACCAACATAAAAGTACTTCAAAGAGTGCCCCAAAGCTACTACCGGAGAGTCAAGAACGTGTGCCAACCCCTATGCATAGGTTCCCAATGTCACGAAACCCGCAAGTTGATCACCAAAACATACATCAAGTGGATCAATAGAATAACCCATTGTCACCACGGTTATCCCACGCAAGACATACATCAAGTGTTCTCATAAAAGACTCAATCCGATAAGATAACTTCAAAGGGGAAACTCAATTCATCACAAGAGAGTAGAGGGGGAGAAACATCATAAGATCCAACTACAATAGCAAAGCTCGGGATACATCAAGATCGCGCCATAGAGGGAACACGAGAGAGAGAGATCAAACACATAGCTACTGGTACATAACCTCAGCCCCGAGGGTGAACTACTCCCTCCTCGTCATGGAGAGCGCAGGGATGATGAAGATGGCCACGGTGATGGGTTCCCCCTCCGGCAGGGTGCCGAACGGGCTCCGGGAGGTTTTGGTGGCTACAGAGGCTTGCGGCGGCGGAACTCCCGATCTATCTTACATTGCTCGAAGTTTTTCGATACGTAGGTATATATGGGTACAAAGTGCGTCGGTGGACCTGCAGGGTGCTCACGAGGTAGGGGCGCGCCCTAGGGGCGCCCCCACCCTCGTGGGCAGCCCGGACTCCCGACGTGCACTCCAAGTCTATCAGGTGGGTTTCCTTCCAAAATTAACTTCTCCAGTTGATTTCGTTCCGTTTTGTCTCCGTCTGATATTCCTTTTCCTCGAAACACTGAAATAGGCATAAAACAACAAATCTGGGCTGGGCCTCCGGTTAATAGGTTAGTCCCAAAAATAATATAAAAGTGGATAATAAAGCCCAATATAGTCCAAAACAGTAGATAAAGTAGCATGGAGCAATAAAAAATTATAGATACGTTGGAGCACTGGTAGAAAAGGGGGCAATGGCCCAGGCAGGTTCAGCCCATTAGTCCCGGTTCTGCCACGAACCGGGACAAATGGAGGTATTTGTCCCGGTTCGTGAGCCCAGGGGGCCGGGCCACGTGGGCCATTGGTCCCGGTTCGTCCGGACCTTTTGGTCCCGGTTGGTGGGACGAACCGGGACCAATGAGCCTGGCTCCTGGCCCACCACTATTGGTCTCGATTGGTGGCATGAACCGAGATCAAAGGCTTCCCTTTAGCCCCGGTTCATGCCACCAACCGGGACCAATGGTGGTGCCTATATATACCCCCTCGCGCAAGAGCAGAGCACACTGCTCTGTTTTTTCTGGCCGAGGGGGAGAGGGCTTGGTGGTGCTCTAGCTCACCTCCTATGCACACAAGGTGTTCGATGGAATGCCCGAGCCACACTACTACTTAAGGTTTCTCCTCTCCAAGCTCGACCGCCAAGCTCCATTTTCCTCAATATTTATCTAGGTTTAGCGGTCCGTCACGCCCCGTCCTCGTCTTCACCGCCGTCGATCACCCGCGCCGATCTCATCGCCGGCACCACCGTGGTGAGCCTCTTGTTCTTATCTTCTTTCTGAAAGGAAAAATATTCTTACTTGTATGTTTAGATAGATACTTGTATTATTTTCTTACTTTTATTATTGCATCTTATATAGTGAGATGGTTTTGGTATCCACCCCCGTCGGCCCTCGTCCTGTCTATGATTCGGATGTGGTATATATTATCTTTTCATAACTATTGGTTCATTTATTGTTTATGAAAATTATGCCGACCAACGTGACATAGATTTTATTTATCTAGGAGGTTGTTGAACCGAAATTCCAACCGACCCTATTGTCGAGAGGTTAAATTTAGTTGAAGAAGAAAACAATTTCTTGAAGGAAAAATAAAAAACTTGAGGAGGAGAAGATGATATTGGAGTTGCATGTTGCGGATGTCGCCGATGATCACAAGATCAAGATGGATGCAATGCGCTTGAAGATGAGAAAGATTAGAAAATATGCCATTCATACCGAGGCTTGGTATCATTATGCCGTTGGATCAGTTGTTACCTTGGTTGCGATTATGATCGCATTTGTTTTCGCATTGAAATGGTTTACATAGTTTCAATGTATGGTTTAATTAATTTAGATGCTCTGCAGAGCTTTATGTTGTTAGATGAGAACTATGTATGTACTTTGGTTTTTATGTGATGATGAACTTCTATTAATTTGGTCACTTAATTATCTATTCATGATGTTACGTAATGATTTTTGACACACTTAATTATATATAATGCACGCAGATGAACCGCAATGGATGTACGGTGACGTATACACCTCCGAGTACATTAAGGGCGTGCATGATTTTCTCAAGTGGCTGAGGCAAACAAGAAGAATGGTTTTATGTGTTGTCCATGCCCTATATGTGGGAATACGAAGTCTTACTCTGACCGGAAAATCCTTCACACCCACCTGCTTTACAAGGGTTTCATACCACACTATAATGTTTGGACGAGGCACGGAGAAATAGAGGTTATGATGGAAGACGGCGAGGAAGAAGAGTACGATGACAACTATGTGCCCCTGAATACGGTGATGCTATCAGTACATCAAGATGCACTGACGATGTGCACGATGGTGCTGCAACTGTGGTAAGCTGCTGAAGATCAAGAGGAACCGCACGATGTGCCCGATGATGATGATCTCCGCCGGGTCATTGTCGATGCAAGGACACAATGCGAAAGTCAAAAGGAGAAGCTGAAGTTCGATCGCATGTTAGAGGATCACAAAAAGGGTTGTACCCCAATTGCGAAGATGGCAACACAAAGCTCGGTACCGTACTCGAATTGCTGTAGTGGAAGGCGAGAATGTCTGTGCTCGATAAAGGATTTGAGAAGCTACGAAAATAATGAAGAAGAAGCTTCCAAAGGATAACGAATTGCCCGATAGTACATACGCAGCAAAGAAGGTCGATGCCCTCTAGGATTGGAGGTGGAGAAGATACATGCATGCCCTAATGATCGTGCATCCTCTACCGCGGTGCCTACAAGGATCTGAACGCATGCCCGGTATGCGGTGCATTGCGGTATAAGATCGCACGAGATGACCACAGTGATGTTGACGGCGAGCCTCCCGGAAGAGGGTTCCCGAAGGTGATGTGGTATGCTCCTATAATACTACGGTTGAAACATCTGTTCGTAAACGGAGAGCATGCCAAGTTGATGCGATGGCGCAGTTGAGGACCGTAAGAAAGACGGAAGTTGAGAGCACCACGACGGGTCACAGTGGAGAAAAATCGAGAGAAAGTACTGGGATGAGTTTGCAAAGGACCCAAGGAACGTATGGTTTGCTTTAAGCGCGGATGGCATTAATCCTTTCGGGAGCAGAGCAGCAATCACGCAGCTGGCCCGTGACTCTATGTATGTATAACCTTCCTCCTTGGATGTGCATGAAGCGGAAGTTCATTATGATGCCGTTCTCATCCAAGGCCCTAAGCAACCCGGCAACGACATTGATGTGTACCTAAGGCCATTAGTTGAAGAACTTTTACAGTTGTGGAATGGAAGCGGTGTACGACGTGGGATGAGCACAAAAGGAGGAATTTGACCTAAAAGGCGTTGCTGTTCGTGACCATTAACGATTGGCCCGCTCTCGGTAACCTTTCGTGACGGACAAACAAGGGATACCACGCATGCACGCACTGTTTACTTGACACCGATAGTATATACCTGGGAAGCTGCAGGAAGAATGTGTACACAGGCCATCGCCGATTTCTTCCGACCAACCATCAATGTCGAAAGAAAGGCAAGCATTTCAAAGGCGAGGCAGATCACCGGAAGAAGCCCGCCATGCGTACCGGTGATCACGTACTTGCTATGGTCAATGATTTACACGTAATCTTTGGAAAGGGTCCCGGCGGACTAGCTGTCCTGAATGACGCTGAGAATCACGCACCCATGTGGAAGAAGAAATCTATATATTGGGACCTACCCTACTGGAAAGACCTAGAGGTCCGCTCTTCGATCGACGTGATGCACGTGACGAAGAACCTTTGCGTGAACCTGCTAGGCTTCTTGGGCGTGTATGGGAAGACAAAAGATACACACGAGGCACGAGAGGACCTGCAACGCTTGCACGAAAAAGAGGGCATGCCTCCGAAGCGGTATGAAGGTCCCGCCGGCTACGCTCTTACGAAGAAGAGAAAGAAATATTCTTTCAATGCCTGCTCGATATGAAGGTCCCGACCGGCTTCTCGTCGAATATAAAGGAAATAATAAATATGCCGGAGAAAAAGTTCCGTAACCTAAAGTCTCATGATCGCCACGTGATTATGACGCAACTGCTTCCGGTTGCATTGAGGGGCTTCTACCGGAAAACGTCCGATTAGCCATTGTGAAGCTATGTGCATTCCTCAATGCAATATCTCGTAAGGTGATCGATCCAGAAATCGTACCAACGCTAAGGAGTGATGTGGCGCAATGTCTTGTCGGGCCGAGCTGGTGTTCCCACCATCCTTCTTCAATATCATGACGCACGTCCTAGTTTATCTAGTCGACGAGATTGTCATTCTGGGGCCCGTATTTCTACACAATAGGTACCCCTTTGAGAGGTTCATGGGAGTCCTAAAGAAATATGTTCGTAACTGTCGTGGTTTTGTCACGGCAGATGTCCTCATGAAAGGACTTAGTCGTGGAGCCATCGCTACGGTTTAACTTGAAGGGGTTAAAGCGGACGCAAAGACACAGAGTTATACTAGTTCGGCCCCTTCGATGAAGGCAAAAGCCTACGTCTAGTTGTGATGGGATTGATGTGGTCTCGATGACTAGGGAGCGAATAAGCTTCTCCTAGGCCTCGAATTGTTGTCGTTGAACCGTCCCGGGTCGTCCCCTTATATACATGGGTGACGCCCGTCGGTTCAGAGAGTCCCAATCTCCGGTTCATACACATCCGGTTGGTCTCTCTCTATTCCTAACTTATGACACAAGTTTACATACCAGGCCGGTTTATAGCTACAGGTGCTAAACCGACTACAGGCCTTGGGCCCTTATTCTCATGCCTCTCGGGCTTCTACATCGTTGATCTCATCGATGAAGTTAACCCGGCCCGGATAGGCGGTTTACGCCCGATAGTAATATCCCCAACATTAGGCCCAGATTGATTTGAACAGGTTCATGTCAATCCTTAATAAAATCTTCATCTGCAAATACTTCCTTGAAATTGTTGAACCGCCGTGACGTCGCCTTCTCCAGCTGTTGTAAACCGGCATGACGTCTTCATTAAATACAACATTTATGATGTCTTCTTTATTTAACAGATCCACAACAATTGAGGCGACAGCTCCGCTTCCCGTGCATCCGTGGTCCTTGATTCCCGCGCCTGACACAGGTGTCTCGCCTTATAAATAGGACTGAAAGGTCATTCCCTTTCTTCCCTTCGTCCTCTTTCTCTTCGTCTTCCTCGCGTCACTCGCCTCGGAGCTCCGCCGCCGCCGTCGATCTCTGCCTCGTCTCGGGCCGCTGCATCAACCTGAACGCACCAGAGAGACGCCGCACCTCCTCTGCATCTCCTCGACTCAGGTAAGCTTTTAGCTCCCCTTGACCTAGATCCGTTCTAGGGTTTCCTATTTCTTGCCGTGCTCCATGAACTGCTCATGCTCCTGCCGGACTCCTGGCTAGTTCTTTGTGACAGCTCGCTCCGATTAGCGGTAGCTTTTAGTATCCGCCTGTAGCCTTGTGCCTATACCTATAGATCTTACATATCATCTTCGGTTCATGGCATGAAAAACTGTTCTGTTTTATTCCTTCCTTTCTGATCTGGCTCCAGATCCTTCATTGTAAAGAAGTCTTGTGAAACCTGTTTCTGCATACTTAACCATTTGCAACCTTTAGTTGCTTTCAATGTTTAGACCAAAGCGGTTTAACTTGTCATAGAAAAAATTAATCAAACCGGTATACACCATTAGTCCCCTTGTTGAACCGCCAAAATTCCTTAACCAGATTCTCGCCGCTTCAGAGAACTCCGGTTTAGATGTATTTGTCTCCGATTCAGCACGGTACAACGGTTCTCTTTTTGTCCCAACATATTCCTTGAACCGGATATCTTTCTTTTTTAGATGGCCAAGCAAGTGTACGAATGCAACTGGGCGCCTTCCCGGGTCACCGAAACTCAGTTAAACAACCTTGTACTGACTGGCGCTTTAAGCAGCAAAAATGATATCCATTGGAGGGTTCCTGGCAACGAATGTCCACCCACACCTCAGGAGGGAGAAATTGTAGTATTCGCAGATCACTTAGCCCGGGGCTTTAACCCGCTCGGTTCAAAATTTTACCGGGATGTGCTAGCCAATTTTCAACTTCGTCCGCAAGATACAGGCCCCAATTCTGTTACCAACATTTGCCACTTCCAAGTGCTTTGTAAAGCATACTTTCAAGAAGAACCCACGGTTGAATTATTTAGAGACTGCTTTCATCTAAACCGCCGCACAGAATTCATCGACGGGCCCAACACAGAATTAGGAGGCATGGCGATTCAAAAGAGGAAGGAAGTCACTTATCCTCATGTCAAACTGCACAGCCACCCCAAGGAATGGAATCAAACATGGTTTTATTGCCGAGACACCTCACCGCTAATGAGAATCCTTTGCCCGGTTTTCGTCTCCGAGCGACTCAAGAACGCACATCCCTTCCCGCAAAGGTTAACTCGCCAAAGTGAGAGAAGTAATTATGCTCCTCAACTCTCTAAGCTCAGAGCCTTCATGGCCAATGGTCTTACTGGGATGGATCTCGCACGCTGTTGGATATCATGGAGCATACTGCCCCTCTCCCAGCACTCCGGTTTAATGTGCGAGTACTCTGGCAGTGTCAATGATCCTCCGACACATTAATATTCAGCTCACCGATGATGAGGTCACTGAAGCGGTGAAGAAAATGCTGAATGAACCGGAACATCTCTGTGCCCGAACCGGTCTGCTCCCGTTCTGTGCTACCAACAAGCCACCCTCTATAAGACTTCTGACTAACCTTTGCTGAATATATTACTGTTGTTTTGGGCATGACTTTTAACCTCAACTGCTGCTTAATCAGGGTGATGACCCATTCTGGAGCAAGAAACTTCCCCAAGAGAAACCAGAGAAGCCCGACAAACCGGAGAAACCAACCCGGCAAAAGACCAAAGCTGTCAAGAGAACTGCTTATAAAAGAAGAACCATCAGCATCTTTCTCGATCCGCCGCGGATGATGCCGTGAGTAATCCGGACCTTGAGGTAGAACTTGATTCACTTGGCTTACTTTTCATATGCCTAATTAACGATGATATTTGTCGAGGATGAAATGAAGCCGATATTCTTTGATGATGTAGAGGTAATTATTCTCTCCTCTGATTCAAGTCCTTCGCCTTCATTAAAAATCCGTCGGGCAAACCGGAAAATTAAGTTTTCTCATCCCCTTGCTTACTTGGATCCCAAATTTCTTATGAAGACCCAGCAACATGAAGCTCGCCGCACAACTCGGCACAGCGGCCAGGTAGTTACCTCCGCCGGTTTACCAAACAGTCCGGTTCGAAACATCGCTCAGAGGTCTCTAATTTGCTTGTCGATTGCTTATCCTAAAGCGGGCTGTGTTCACAACCCCTTAATCCAGCTGACTCCGATTATCAGGTCACCTCCCACTCTTCATCTGGCGAGTCATCAGCTACTCAGCTGCCACCGCTTAAAACGGTGCTTGGGTAAGTCATACACTTTATATTATTTCCAGTGCATCCTTTCATAACATACGCTGTATTTGATTGTTCTTGTGCTTTTCCAGGGCTAAACCGAGGCCAAGCAAAAAGGCTCGTCTGGATAAGACGGTTGACGAAGAGACTGCTCCTGAACCGGAAAGCACTCCGAATCCTGAAGCGGCTATTTGTGAAGATACGCCCAACGACCCACCATTGCATGATGACATTCTTGTTGCTGAGGATAGGCCCATTGATTCCTCCCGTCTTGCCGATCAGCCCGGAGGCCCGACCCGGATTGAGAAACCTACCAGTCCAATCCGTCCTGCCGATAAAACGACCGTTCCTGGTCAAACCGGCGTTAGCAAGGACGATGATGTTGTAATCACTGGTTTTGGCCACAGTGAACCGGGTAACCCGGTCGCCTTAGCCAAGCATTCTCCCAAGGAAGAATCCGCCACCATGAGCAAGGGCAAGTGGGATGTTGATCCGCAACTTATGCCGCTCTGAGCCCCCAAGACCTTCATGCTGGTTATTTGAACCGGCTGTTTACTAGCCGTGATTACGAAGCTGGCCTGGTGAAAATGATGAAGGAAAAATTTGAGGTAACCTCCATGTTTCTTTCTACTAGAATGTTTCAATTGTTGTTAGCCCTCCTAGCCCCCAAGGGCCGGTTTAACTGTAATATAGTTGAACCGGGACTGTAGTCCATAGCACCGCATTAGAACATGTTCGATCAAATAGCCATTAGCCCCCAAGTGCCGAGTTGAATACTTGTATTAAGCTTGGGACTTTGTGATTCCGTTGGTAGATGATGATCAAATATGCATTAGCCCCCAAGTGCCAAATGTAGAACTGGTTATGCACTCGGGACTTAGAATTTGCTCTTGTGTCGTTGCAGAGCGAAATATATCAACAAGGCGTTCAAATCAATGATCTGCAAGAGAATCTGAAGACCCAGCAAGCAGAAACTTCCAAAGCCAAAGAGGAACTGAAAACCGCCTTGACCACAATGGAGCAGCTCAAGGAATGGTTCAAGTCTGGCCGGGCGGTGGGATCTTGACAAGGCCGCTTTAACAAAAAGGGCTGAAAATCTTTGAAGCTTCCCTTAAACCGGTGGTGGAGGAGCTGACCAGCGTGAAGCGACAAGTGCACGCCATGATCTGCGGCTATCTTTGGTAAGCTTTGCACGACTTCTGTAATAACTTGGGCTGTATTATGATAAATCCGGTTTGTGATTGCTCTTGTATTGTCATAGGCACACGTATTGGTCACTTGGGATCGGATGTGCGGATGAAATTGAAAGCTGTCTATACTCTAGTAGAGCAGTTGTACACCGGGCGCAGCGAATCATCTCCACCGCATCCCACAACAATCCGCACCCTCCTTGATCCAAGACACTCTTAGGAGGCTGTCCATGCTCCCCGCCCGGATTGAAGAGCTGAAAAAATCTGCTGCTCGAACCGGTGCCATTAACGCTTTAATCCGGGCCAAAGCATGGGTGCCAGATTTTGATCCTGTGGAGGCAGCCCAGGGCTATCCCAGTTTGAAGGAGGACGGTTCAGAGTTCGACGAGAACGATCTGAGGGCGATAAACCGGGCGGTGCGCCCTCTGGCTTCCCAACTAGTTGAAGAGGCAAATCTGTCACATTATCAAGCTCAATATGACGATCAGAACAAGCGAGTGGCTGCACCTGTTCCTGAAGCGGAGAACCTGATCCCCCCAAACCGTAAGCACACCTATGCTCCTGATATTGAACCATCTGCCCTGATCCATGAAGAAGCTGTCTTTCAAGCTTTAATGGGAATCGATCGACTATCGTTGACTTTTTAGCCGGTGGGCAGAGATGAAGAAGCTGAAGCGGCACAGGACGACCCACAACCATCAGGCCGGGGCGGCGAGCAAGCATGAACCGGAAGCCGGTTTAAATAGCTGCTTCATTATTTTCCGCAAAAAACAATGATCTTATTTGGGCACCATGTTGCCTTGTAATAGGATAGCCAATACTCTTGCGTTGAATACGCCTTCGTGCATAGGTACTGATACCTTTTCGTGAATGATCGATATTTTCAATACATATCGCCTGCAAATAATAAATCGTAAACCGCCACGGCGGTTTGTACCGCCAATTTGGCTTGTGATGTTCATATATATATGAAATGAAATATGGAGGTATACAATAAAAATTGTGATACAAAATACCTGCCATCGCTGGGCATAAAGTTGGTTTAACCAATCTTGAAGCGGAGGTTGTATAAACCCTTACTGTCAAAGGAGAGAACAACTCCAGATATGTATAATGCCGGTTTACAAGGTAAACCGTGCCGGTCATGACGAGCCCTCTGTTACTCCATAATGGGATGTTAATGTAACAAACCAAACCGTAAAACAAACTCCAGATTAAAATGAACCGAATTTCACAAATGATAGTTCGAACCGGCTTAAAAATGTTGTCGGTTTAAGAAACACAACAAAAAATCATGAAAGCAAAGGCAATGATAAACCGTTTGCAAAAAAGAGGGCTTTACTGAGCCGATCAGATGGTGTTACCATGGTCGGACACGATCAATCTCCCTACAAGGTGTAGCTATGATTCATGTCAGCCAGGCCCCCAACTGAAACCGTGGCATTATGCTGATCAAGTGGCGTGGCAATGGTTCGGGTTCGACCAAGCCCCTAAGTGACTCTATGGCCTTAGGTCGATCAAGAGGCGTGACTGGTCCAGACTTGACCATGCCCCCAAGTGATCTGGTGGCTTTCGCCTATCAAAAGGTGTTGCATTGGTTCGGAAACGACCAAGCCCCCAAGTGATATCACAAAGCTCTTGAAAAGCAAACTTAAGGGGTAAACCGGAGGCAGCTTTAAGACAGAACAACTCCATGTAACCACGCATGATGTAACAGAACAGATACCCCGCTTTAGCTGAGGCTCCGGTTTATTACTTTATCCATAATATATACACTGTCATAATATGTACATAAGTAGAGCCGATGGCTCGTATAATAAGGCCAAGATGAGCTATGTTCCACGGCCTGTTGGTCTCCTCCTCTGACGTGCGTGAGTCTTTATGCTCTCGAATATCGATCAGATAGTATGACCCGTTGTGCAGATTCTTGCTGACCACGAAAGGTCCCTCCCAAGGTGGGGATAACTTGTGCATATCAGTCTGGTCTTGGATGAGCCGAAGCACCAAATCTCCTTCTTGAAAAGTTCTGGTTCTGACCCGGTGACTATGGTAACGATGAAGATCCTGTTGGTAAATCGCCGAGCGGGTAGCTGCTATGTCACGCTCTTCATCCAACCGATCCAAAGCGCCCTCTGCGTGCCGCCTCGTTGTCCGCTTCAACATAAGCTGCCACACGAGGTGAATCATGACGGATGTCATCGGGGAGAACCGCCTCCGCTCCATAGACCATAAAGAATGGTGTGTATCCCGTGGATCTGTTAGGCGTAGTGTTTATACTCCATAACACGTATGGTAGCTCTTCTACCCAACAACCCAAAGGTCCTCTGCAAAGGGACCATAAGCCGGGCTTGATGCCTCTCAAGATCTCTTGATTAGCCCTTTCCGCTTGACCATTGGACCGTGGGTGGCTATCAAGAAACGCTAAGCGGATGTGCTCACGTCATAGAACTCTTTCATGGCACCTTTGGACAAATTGGTACCATTATCCGTGATGATACTGTGTGGAAAGCCAAACCGAAAATCACCTTTTGATGAACTGAACTGCCGTAGCAGCGTCACACTTGCTAACAGGTTCTGCCTCCACCCACTTTGTAAATTTGTCAACCGCCACCAGAGGTGGGTCTTTTGTCCTTGGACCTTTTGAAAGGTCCAACCATATCCAGCCCCAAGTCACAAACGGCCAAGTAATTGGAATCATCCTCAATTCTTGGGCGGTACATGAGCACGCTCGAAAACTTTTGGCAACCATCACACCGTCTGACTAGATCTTCCGCATCAGCATGGGCAGTCAACCAATAAAAACTGTGACGGAATGCTTTAGCTACCAAGGATTTTGAACCGGCGTGGTGACCACAATATCCTTCGTGGATCTCATGCAATATTTCATAGCCTTCCTCAGGGGACACATAGCGTTGAAACGCCCCGGATACGCTGCAATGATGCAGTTCATCATTAATAATAGTCATAGACTTAGACCGCCGGACTATTTGCCGGGCCAACGTCTCGTCTTCTGGTAACTCGCCCCGGTTCATGTACGCAAGATAAGGGAGCGCCCAATCCGAATGACGTGAAGGGCCGCCACCAATTGAGCTTCCGGATCAGGAATAGCCAAATCCGCTTCACCAGGGAGCTTGACTGATGGGTTATACAGTACGTCCAGAAAAACATTGGGTGGGACCGGTTTACGTTGAGAGCCCAACCGGCTTAAGGCGTCCGCCGCTTCATTCTTCCGACGGTCCACGTGGTCCACCTGATAGCCCTTGAAATGACCTGCGACGATATCCACCTCACGACGATATGCAGCCATGAGCGGGTCCTTGGAATCCCAAGTACCGGACACTTGTTGAGCCACTAGGTCCGAGTCACCGAAGCACTTAACCCAGCTTAAATTCATCTCCTTAGCCATCCGGAGACCATGGAGCAAGGCTTCATACCTCAGCTGCATTGTTAGTACAAGGGAACATTAAGCGGAGAACGTAACAAAACCTGTCCCCTTGTGGGGAAGTTAGTATGACTCCAGCCCCCGAGCCCTCCAATTGCCTGGATCCGTCAAAGTGGATGGTCCAATATGTGTGATCCGGCTTTTCTTCAGGTGCTTGCAACTCTGTCCAATCATTAATGAAATATACAATCGCTTGAGATTATACATTCGTCCTAGGCACGTATTTCAGACCGTGAGCCCCAAGCTCTAAAGCACACTTAGCAATCCGCCACCGCTTCGGTTCTGTATGATATCACCCAAGGGAGCAGAACTGACCACCGTGATGGGGTGCCCTTGGAAATACTGCTTCAGCTTCCGGCTAGCCATAAAAACCCCATACACCAACTTCTGCCAATGCGGATACCTTTGCTTAGATTCAATAGTACTTCGCTGATATAATAAACCGGACGTTGAACCGGATGCTCCTTCCCTGCCTCCTTTCGCTCTACCACAATGGCCACGCTAACCGCCCTGGCATTAGCAGCAACATATAGCAGAAGCGGCTCCTTGTCAATGGGAGCGGCGAGCACAGGCGGGTTGGCCAATTGCCGCTTTAAGTCCTCCAACGCTTTATCAAGAAATGGACTCGAGACAAACCGATCTGTCTTCTTCAAAGATTCGGTACAAAGGGATGGCCTTCTCTCCGAGGCGCTCGATAAACCGGCTTAACGCGGCAATCCGCCCGCCAAACGCTGGACGTCATTAATGCACTTCGGTTTAGCCAGGGAAGTAATAGCCGTGATCTTCTCCGGATTAGCTTCGATTCCCCTGTTAGACACGAGAAACCCCAATAACTTGCCTGCCGGAACACCAAAAACACATTTGGCCGGGTTGAGCATCATCTTGTAAACCCGCAGGCTGTCAAAGGTTTCCTTCAAATCGTCAATCGCTCTCCTTCTCCCTTGACTTAACCACAATATCGTCTACATAGGCGCGTACATTACGGCCGATCTGTTTATGCAGTGCAATTCTACACATCGTTGATAAGTAGCTTGGGCGCTTGAGCCCAAAAGGCATAGACACATAGCGTATAGGCTCCAAAGGGGTGATAAACACTGTTTTCTCCTGGTCCTTAATCGCCATCTTGATCTGATGATACCCAGAATATGCATCCAAAAAATTCAAACGCTCACAACCCGCAGTGGCATCAATAATCTGGTCAATGCGGGGGAGGGCGAAAGGATCTGCTGGACAAGCCTTGTTAAGATCTGTGTAATCCACACACATGCGCCAAGTGCCGTTCTTCTTAAGAACCAGCACCGGATTACCAAGCCACTCTGGACGGAAGACTTCAACGATAAAACCAGCCGCCAAGAGCCTGGCTACCTCTTCTCCGATGGCCTTGCGTCTTTCTTCGTTAAACCGGCAGAGAAACTGCTTCACCGGTTTGTGCTTGGGATCAACATTAAGAGTGTGCTCAGCGAGTTCCCTCGGTACACCTGGCATGTCAGAAGGCTTCCAGGCAAAAATGTCCCGATTCTCACGGGTGAACTCGATGAGCGCGCTTTCCTATTTTGGATCCAGTTGGTACCGATGCCGAACTGCTGGACGAATCGCTGTGCACGAAATCAACAAGCTTAGTCTCACCGCCGATTTGAATTTCGGGGCGGATCATGCTCTGTGGTTGGCTTCTTCAATGGAGTCATGTCCGTCGGATCACATTGTCCTTATAATACTTCAGCTCCTCAGTGGCACAAACCGACTCTGCATAAGCTGCGTCACCTTCCTCACATTCCAAAGTGATCTTGCGGCTCCCATGAACCGTTATTGTCCCCTTGGAACCCGGCAACTTGAGCTGTAGATAAATATAACAAGGCCGTGCCATGAATTTGGCATAAGCCGGCCGCCCAAATAGGGCGTGATATGGACTCTGTATTTTTACCACTTCAAACGCCAATGTTTCCGATCTAGAATCATATTCATCTGCGAAGGCCACTTCGAGCTATCTTACCAACCGGATATGCTGACTTGCTGTGCACCACACCATGGAACACCTGTATTGGACGGTTTGAGATATTTATCTGTTAACCCCATACGACGGAAAGTCTCATAATACGATGTTAATATCGCTCCCTCCATCCATGAGTACTTTGGTGAACTTATAACCTCCCACCTGAGGTGCCACTACCAGGGCTAGCTGACCCGGATTGTCCACCCGAGGAGGATGATCCTCTCTACTCCATACAATGGGCTGCTCTGACCAGCGTAGGTAGTGCGGCGCGGCCGGTTCAACAGTGTTGACTGCCCGCTTCTGAAGCTTCCGGTCTCGCTTGTCTAAGCTGGTGGTGAAGACATGGTACTGCCCACTATTCAACTGCTTTGTGTGGCTCTGATAACCTGACTGTTGCTGTTGCTGGTTGTAACCTCCTTGGTTATTCTAATTATTCTGATTACTATGTCCGCCTGACGTACCATTAAATCCTGAACCAGAATTTCCTCCACCGAAACCCGACCCGGATCCTGAACCGCCAGCACCTTGATCATACCGGAAAGCGTTGGAATTCTTGAACTCCTGCATGATATAGCAATCCTTCCAGAGGTGGTTTGCTGGCATCTCCGTCGTCCCGTGCTTCGGACAGGGCTGATTCAATAAATAGTTCAAGCGGTCCGGATTGGGATTAGGCGCTCCGCTTCGATTCGGCCGTTTACCCTTGCGCCGCTGGCCCTTGTCCTGCGCGTTGGTGTTGGCTATGAAGTCCAGGCTACCATTCACCTTACGCTTGCCTCCACCATTACCTGCCGAATGATGTTGCTGGCCCTTGGAGCTGCTGTTCTTCTTTCCCTTCCCCTGTCTCGTCATCATCGCTGACTCGGGATCCTTGGTACTATCGTAATCAGCATATTTCACTAAAGCGCCCATGAGAGTGCCCATGTCATTACAAAACCGCTTCATGCGTCCCAACTTCAACTTTAAAGGCGTGAACCGCAATTACCCTCCGTGGTTATGATCGCAGAGTCCGCGTTGATCCGTCGATGAGTGCAGAATTTCCGAACGCGCGCACCCAACGGGTTGTTGACTCCTTCCCTTGACACAAGCCGCCAAGTCCACTACGGACATGGGCTGTTTACATGTATCTTTGAAATTCTGGATAAACCGGGTTCGCAGTTGGGCCCATGAACTGATAGAATTGGGTGGTAAGCTCTTCAACCAAGTACGGGCCGTGCCTTCGAGCATCATGGTGAAGTACTTTGCACACGTGGCCTCGTCCACATCCAGCATCTCCATGGCCATTTCATAGCTTTCTATCCATGCTTCGAGCTAAATCGGCAGTGTAATTCAGCACCTTGCGCGGACCTTTGAAGTCTTTGGGCAAGCGTACATTGCGTAAAGCGGGGGCGAGGCAAGGTACCCCCAAAGAACTAGAGGAAAGCCCAGGCTCGATCGACACGGTTGGACGTACCGGCGTAGGCTGATATGCTTGGTGCTGTGGTCGCTAACTCGGCCTCCTCGCATGCTCGGGCCCGGTCTACTACCTCCTGGCATTATCAACACCACCTGTCGGTGGTTGCCACGGGCGCCACGCCGTTCATTACTTGATACCGCCGTTCATCCACGTGCTCGCTATAGCTCCGGCTTGGGCGGGGATAGAGTGGATCCGTCGCGGCCGTATGAGTATGCTTCCTGTTGAACTAAGGCTGTTCTAAGGAGTTCCTTAACCCGGTAGCGTCTCTACGCTGCGGCGAATCACCTTCAACCGCAATAGCTTCCAATCGCGCCGCCGCTGCAACAAGGTTATCCATCGGATTGGAGTAGTCGCCGAGGTGTTTGCACACCGAGGCACACCGGGCGTTATGACGAGGCGTATCTATCAAACGGGTTGAACCGCGCAGCCATCCTGTGCGCTTCGTCTGCTTATCGCCGGGCGGATTACCGTTCCCGCCCGGGTGTTGAAAAGGTCTCTTCCTCCGAAACCTGAAGGCAACGGGATCTATATTTCCTCTTCATGACTTCATGCGACGCGTTACGATCCAACATGAGCCTATAAGCTGCGCATCTAAAGCGGCCCGTTCGCCGTCATCCTAGCGCCGCAATGCTAGATCCGCTTTGGCCTGGGCGATTTGTTCCTTCACTCTTGCAATCTCCGCATTGCGAGCATCCTGATCCGCCGGGTTAGCTTCTGCCATGAGCGCAGCTAGCACATCGAACAGATCTGATAAAACTTGAGCTGGCGGGCGCACGGGGCCTCCTGCCCCGGCAGCCGTCGCCGCTGTTGAACCGCCATCGTCGCCGCAGCCGTTGAAGAATGAAGCGCTGCTTGTGTACCAGCCATGAATATTCCAACCTGGTTGGGTAGATCGGAGGGGTCCGGAATACTGTCACCATCGGAACAGCCCCCAATCCGGCCATCTTGTAGCTGATATAGAGATTCAGTCTCTCCGGTTGACGATCCGTCGTCAGAGCAAACGACCGTTTTGGTACCAGATTCTGATCCGCCCTCATAACTTCCTCCGTGGATAACTCCCACAAAGGCACGCCTCACGACCGATTTAGCTTGGGCAGATTTCGTACGCTGAGCTGTCTCGACGAGGTCGGTGCAGATGTCCAGCTCAGGCCCTGGTTCTCCGATCTTGCCGATGAAAACATGGATGCCACCAAAGGGGACCCGGTATCCGTATTCGATTGAACCGGCCTCGGGGCCCCATCCTGCGTCGTCGATGTAGAGCTTGCCGCGACGACTCTTGGTCATCCGGCCCACGGCATAGCCTTCGAGTCCTTCGAACTTGCCCTCCAAGATCATCAAACCATCGTGTGATAGCCCCACGGTGGGCGCCAACTGTCGTGGTTTTGTCACGGCAGATGTCCTCATGAAAGGACTTAGTCGTGGAGCCATCGCTACGGTTTAACTTGAAGGGGTTAAAGCGGACGCAAAGACACATAGTTATACTAGTTCGGCCCCTTCGATGAAGGTAAAAGCCTACGTCTAGTTGTGATGGGATTGATGTGGTCTCGATGACTAGGGAGCGAATAAGGTTCTCCTAGGCCTCTAATTGTTGTTGTTGAACCATCCCGGGTCGTCCCCTTATATACATGGGTGACGCCCGTCGGTTCAGAGAGTCCCAATCTCCGGTTCATACACATCCGGGTTGGTCTCTCTCTATTCCTAACTTATGATACAAGTTTACATACCGGGCCGGTTTATAGCTACAGGTGCTAAACCGACTACAGGCCTTGGGCCCTTACTCTCATGCCTCTCGGGCTTCTACACTGTTGATCTACTGATGAAGTTAACCCGGCCCAGATAGGCCGGTTTACGCCCAGTAGTAATATCCCCAACAGTAACCGTGCTAGGCCAGAAGGAAGCATCTCCATGGGCCATCAAACAGAGGATGTCATCGGGTTTTGTGTTGACTTCATTCCTGGCCTTAAGAATATAGGTCTCCCTAAATCGCGGTATGAGGGGAGACTGACTGGAAAAGGCACGCATGGAAGGTACTCAATAATATGCAGGGACAGATATTCTTTGACTAAAGCACACTACAGCTTCTACGTAACTCTACCTTGGTGACCCCAGATGTCGAAGAACAGTCTGCGCTCCAAACACCGGAGCAAAGGCAACGATCGGATTACATGTGAACACATCAGGACATTCAGCAGTTGGTTGGAAACACGTCTCAGAGGTGACAGCACTGTTTGTGATGAGATGTACTTGTTGTCCAGGGGACCATCTTCGACTGTAATGATTTGGAAAGGATACGAGATAAATTGGAATACATTTTACACGATTGACCAAGATGAAAAGAGCACCAACCAAAACAGCGGTGTCCGCTTTGATGCAGTAACCGACAAGGGAAATGACACATATTATGGTTACATAGTAGACATATGGGAACTTGACTACGGAGTAGATTTGAAGGTCCCTTTATTTAAGTGCAAGTGGGTCAATCTGTCAGGAGGCGGGGTACAGGTAGACCCACAATACGAAATGATAACAGTGGATCTGAAAAATCTTGGGTACAGTGATTTAACCGTTCATTCTAGCCAATGATGTGGCACAGGTTATCTATGTGAAGGACATGTCTACTGCATCGAGGAAAAGAAAAGATAAGGAAACGAATACATCATACAATGAGCCAAAGCGCCACATAGTTCTTTTCAGAAAAGGGACATCCCGGGAGTGGAGGGCAAGATGTATATGTCTCAAGAGTATGAAAAGTTTCATGAAATTCCCCCTTCAAAGTCAAGGCTGACCCAAGCATCCCGATAAACGATGAAGATTATCCATGGTTACGGCGCAATAAGCAAGCGACACAAGCGAAGAAAAAGTGAAGACTTTCTCCATAACTATTATGATGATACCATGCCAACTTTGTAATGCATTTAGTATGATACCATTGTCCGTTTTGTACATGCACATGCTATGCCAATTTTTTCAGAGTTCATTTGAAAACTATGAATTTGAAAACCTCACCAACCGAAGGGCGCTCACACCGTTTTATAAGCCCGTCCCTCTACGCCTTGTTGAGCTCACAAACTTGTGATTCACACAAATTTCAAAGAATTCAAATTTGAAAACTAATGGCACAAACAGAAAGTTTATAATTTTGCTGACCTAAAAGCAAAAAAGAATTAAAAAATAAAGCAAAAAACCAAAAGAAAATAAATAATGCAGAAAACAAAACAAAAACTTGAAAAAATAAAAATAGCAACAATAAGTATTTTGTTGTAAGTAGAAACAAAATAAAATAAATAAAGCAACAAAGAAAACAAAAAGTGTTTTCAAATTTGAAAACTAATGGCACTAACAGAAAGTTTATATTTTTCTAAAACTAAAAGCTAAAAGAATTAAAAAATAAAGCAAAAAACCAAAAGAAAATAAATAATGCAGAAAACAAAACAAAAAACTTGAAAAAATAAAAATAGCAACAATAAGTATTTTGTTGTAAGTAGAAACAAAATAAAATAAATAAAGCAACAAAGAAAACAAAAAAAGTGTTTTCAAATTTGAAAACTAATGGCACTAACAGAAAGTTTATATTTTTTCTAAAACTAAAAGCAAAAAGAATTAAAAAATAAAGCAAAAAACCAAAAGACAATAAATAATGCAGAAAACAAAACAAAAAAACTAGAAAAAAATAAAACAGTAACAATAAGTATTTTGTTGTAAGTAGAAACAAAATAAAATGAATAAAGCAACAAAGAAAATAAAAAAAAAGTGTTTTCAAATTTGAAAACTAATGGCACTAACAGAAAGTTTATAATTTTTCTAAAACTAAAAGCAAAGAAAATAAAAATAAAGCAAAAACAAAAAAGTGCCACCCATCGGGCCCCCACGGCCTAAATACGACTAGAAACCCTACCATGGGCCAGATTTAGGCCCGCTGGAGGCCCAAGAGGCCCACAAAGACAGATTGCACGGTTAGGCCCGAAAGCCTGCTTTAGAGAGGAGCTCGAGAGGGAAGGCGCACCGCACCTTATAAACAGGTGCGGCTCCCTCTCAACTAGCGAGGTGGGACTAAACTTTGGGAGCGGGGGAGCACAAGGCCTTTGGTCCGGACTAAAGGGGTCTTTGGTCCCGGTTCGTGGCACCAACCGGGACCTATGCCCCTCTTTAGTCCCGGTTGGTGCCACCAACCGGGACCAAAGGCGTTGGGCTGCTGAAAATTGGCCTTTGGTCCCGGTTGGTGGCACCAACCGGGACTAAAGGGGTGCATTGGTCCCGGTTGGTGCCACGAACCGGGACCAAAGCCTTTTCTATATAAGCAAAGACTTAGCGTTTTTTCAGATTTCATCGCCTGTTCCCCGCCCCGACGACGCCGCCTGAGCTACTGGCTTCGCCCGGCCAGCCGTCGTGCTGCCGCCGTCGCCCGTCGCCTCGCCTCTGCCCGTGCCGCTGCCGCCCGCCGCCCTCCGTGCTCGCCGTCGCCCTGCCCCTGCCCGTCCCGCCCGCGCTCAAGGCGCCCTCGCCGCCCGCCGTCGCCTCGAGCTCCTCACGGCTCGCTGTCGCCCGCCTCCTCGTCGCCGTCGCCTCGCCCCTGCCCGTCCGCCCAGCGCCTCGCCCCTCACATGTGAGCCGCCGCCCGGCTATTTTTTTATTTCTTAAATTTTTTTCATATATATATAATGTTTATGCTCTGTTTTTTTATTTTTATGCTCTGTTTTTTTATGTTTTTGTTCATATGTTGCTATAATGTTCATATGTATGTGGCGCTGTTTTTTTATTTTTATTACTTTAATTTTTTTGTTCATATGTGATGTATATGTGTATGTGGCTATAATGTATATGTGTATATGAACAATGCAAAAGATAGTTTTTAGAAAAATTAGGATTTTTTCTGTTCATAGATTTTTTGGTGATATTAATTATTGTAAATATGCAAATGTTTGTATATTCATATGAACAATGAATTAGGCAATACTACTTCATGTATTTTTAAGAAGGAAGAAGAAGAAAAAGAATGAGAGGAAAAAGGAAATAAGAAGAGGAAGAAAGGAGAAGAAGAGGGGAGAGGAAGAAGAGGAGAAATAAATAAGAAGAAGAAAAAAGAAGAAAAGAAGAGGAGAAGAAGAAAGGAATAGAGGAGAAGAAGAAAAATAGAAAAAAAATATTTTTCTTCTTCTCCTCTATTCTTTTCTTCTTCTCCTCTTTTTTTCGCCTTCTTCTTCCTTCTTCCTTCTTCCTCTTTTCTTCCTTTTCCTTATTTTCCTTTCTCGAGGGATAAGAAGAAAAGAAGAGGAGAAAAGAAAGAAAGGAATAGAGGAGAAAGAAGAAACTTCGACACGAGGGGTACCGATACCCCCTCCCCGATAACATTATTTTCCCATGTATATGTATGTCGCTTCGTTGTCGATACAACGAGGGTGTCGAGGGTCGGGAACTAGGGTAGAGGGTCGAGGGTCGTTAAGGGGTCAAGGGTCGAGGGTTTGTGGTCGAGGGTCGAGGGTCGAGGGTTCCAGGTCGCCTAGGGTCGAGGGTTCCACGGTCGTCGAGGGTTCGAGGTCGAGAGGTTTCAGTAGTGTCAAAGTATTGAAGAAATCCATGGCTTCATCATTGGCGAAGTAACCAGGGCATGATGGTGCGAAGTCCTCCAAAGTTATTCGGAATGGAGTCCCGGATAGGATAATTTGCCTTTTTATGCAATTTCAGCAAAGGCCTTCCAAATAAAGATATTCGGAAGGTTCTTGCTGAACTTTGTACAAAAAGCGAATTATCCTATCTGGGACTCCGTTCCAAAATAACTTTGTAGAGCTTCGTACCATCATGCACCTGTTACTTTCGCCTAATGATGAAGACATGGTTTTGTTGAATCCTTTGACACTAGGCAACCTCCCGACCCCTCGATGATCCTCGACCCCTTGACCCTCGACCGCTCGGCGATCCTCGACCCCTTGACCCTAATTCTCGGCGATCCTCGACCTCTTGATAAAAAAAGAAGAGGAGAAGAAAAAAAGAGGAGAAGAAAGAATAGAGGAGTTCTTCTCCTCTATTCTTTCTTCTCCTCTTTTTTCTTCTTCTTCCTCTTTTTTATCGGGAATGAGGGTCGCCGAGGGTCGCCAATTGCAGAGGAAACCCTAATTAAATAGCAAGTATCGTCGGTGTGAGATACATGTGGCCACCCTCCTTGAAGCGTTCTCGAGGCCACCCCTAACCCTTGAAGCGTTGTCGAGGCCAATTCAAACCCTAGAGAAGCAGCGTCGAGGCCACTAATTAATATGATTCCTTATTGTGATTAGCTAGCTAGTTCTATGTTTGCCACTAATATATCCATATCTGTCATGTTTGAATAATAATTGCCATGTTGTAAATATTTGTAGAAACTATGGACACCCCGCCACGAGACGGCTAAGCACAAGAAGCATTGTTGAGGGACATAATCGCACAAGGAAGTGATGTTGCCTGCTCGTTGATGTTTCTCAACAACAACAATGGTCCTGAAGGAGAGGGTGAAGAAGCAGCTGGCTATGATTTACATGGCTCCGATGACCCAATGCCGTGCAAGAAGGAGAGGGTGAAGAAGTATACCGTGAGGACGGCTCGGTGATCACCAAACCGAGTCCGCCAGGTATATATATTAGTTAAGCCTGTCTTGACTAGCTAATTGATGCATTCATTGTTTTGGTATGTACACATATTAATTACCTCTCGCCTTTGTTCTTTTTTCTAGCCCTCCGGATCGAGCACAACTTCGGTAAAGAGACGAGGCCCAAGAAAAAGTTGAGCTCGGATGAAAAGTTTGAGATCATACAAATCGCATGACGGCCAACCGATTCAACCCTACCGGACAAAGAAGGCATTTGTTGCTCGGTCACGGGTTACGGTTAGGGACAAGATCCCGATCAGCATCCACCAATGGTATAAGCCTAAGAACGAAGACCACGAGGTGTCTTATGTCAATGATATGCGTAAAATGATCTTTGACCGAGCTGAAGTCAAATTTCACCCTACCGCCAGAGGATGATCCGGAGAAGCCAGTTATAGAGCCATTAATCAAGTCTTTTGCTCAAGAAGATGGCAGACCTATTCAGGAATTGGAAGAAAGACCTCAATAGGTATGTCGAAAAAAATGAGACACTAGAATTCAAGGGCAAATATGAGAAGATCAGAGATGACTGGCCCGCATTTTGGCCCACAAGACATCGGAAAAGAGTAAAAAGATGTCGGCGACAAACAAGAGAAATGCTGAGAAGGAGAAGCTTCACCATCGCACGGGGTCAGGTGGCTACCTCGTAGCCCGGCCTTAGTGGGCCAAGGCTGAGAATGATCTGCTTGATAAAGGGATCGAACCAGAGACAATGAATCGCTGCACCGTTGCCGGACTTGGTTCTTTGGGGCCGGCGGATCCTTGGACCCTATAACTGGTAAGTGCATTTGGACGGATGAACAATTGGACATACTAGTCAAGAGGCTTCAGCAATATATCGAAGCAGCGCAGCAAGGGACGTTCGTTCCAGACAGGGAGAAGGACGAGCTCACAATGGCCCTCGGGAATCCTGAGCACCCTGGATGGACACGAGGCACGCCAGGCTCCGTTTCGTGGAAGGCTGGATTTCCGGACACAGGGGTTACAAAACCCGTGAGAGGAGGAAGAAAGCGAAGCAGAGCCAATCTGCAGCGCTGCAGAAAGGGTAATGGGGCTAGAGGAACGAGAAGCGGATCGCAGCAACGACTCCGCCGAAGCTTCCCCGAAGCTACCCCGCCATCTCAGCGGAGAAGCAGCGTGGCTTCCACCGAGCTGCTTCAGCCGGAGCATGCCTTGACGGCTCCTGCCAGCTATCCCGTGGATGCTATCACGGAGTCTCAAAATTGCCACCTTATGGCGGAATGGAGCAATTTGAAGGTCAAGGCGGCTGTTGGCTCTGTTTATCCTACTAAACCCGACTCAACTTTTCACAGCCGGCCGATTCCCGTAGGAGATGCTCAGGTGATGGTGGATGAAATAACGGAGGGATTGGAGGACCTCCGGCTTGACCACCCTACCGGTGAAGGGGAGTATCGGCTGGGTTCTGCTCTGAAGACTCCATGCCTATGGCGGAAGGATCTCATCAACCTTACGAACTGGATGCCTCCGCCTCCTCCTCCTCCTCCGGCGAGTCAGGGCACTCCGCCTCCTCCATCGCCTCCTCCTCTGGCGAGTAACGATCAGGGCACTCGGCCGGCTCCTTCTCCGGCGCGTGGCGGCACTCCGCCTCCTTCTCCGCCTGCGCCGGCGTGCCCGAGCAGCCAGCCTCCTCCTTCTCCGCCTCGTCAGCAAGGGCGGAAGAGACCCGCCGCTGCTCCGGCGCGTCGTAGTCCTTCTCCTCCGCCTCGTAAGCAAGGAAAGAAGACATCCGCTCCGTCTGCTCTGCCGGCGTCTAGCAGTACAGCCAAAGGCGGGAGAAGATACAGATTCGGTCCCTCTCTGAAGGCTCCAGAGAAGTTACCGTACGAGAGGAGCGAGGAGGAAAACGTAAAGATCGCGCAGACCGAAGTGGATGACTGGTTTCAAGGGTTGAAAGCAAAGAGACATCCACCTCCGGAGGAGAAGGTAGATCCGGTGAAAGCGAAGCGCACTCTGGTTGCCCTGACAAAACCACCCAAGTCTCCGCCGAAAGGAAACTATGAGCGCATTATTGGAAAGGCATCTGCCAAAGCGGAGAGGTCGAGAAGTACTAAAAGTGATCAAAGGATGAAAGAACGACGAGCTGGGAAACAAATTGCCCAGCTCGGCGAGCAAGCGAAGCAATCGTGCCCCCCGCTCAAGGTGCCTGCTAGCGACATCGTCGATCCGAGGATGGTGCCCGGTTATGGCAATCCTGCAGATTACCTGCCCGACGATATACATTATGATTTCTTGGAGGTGCAGATACAAAGATACGAGTACGGGAAGCGTCTCGTCAAAGATGAAAGTTCTCTATCAACGATGATGCGAAGATTGCATGATTGGTACATGAAAACCTGCAAAGAGTCCGAGGGAGGAGTACTTTGTATGTGAGAGTTAAAAGGAGCATGACCTCCTTGGAATTGAACTGCTGCCTATTCCATTTGAGGAGTTCTATCAGTTTTTCAATCAATTGGCCTCGATAAAGCAACGGTCACCTGCTACTGTCTGTAAGTAGTACTACTTCTGTCATTAAGTCTCTCTATATAACTCAGCCCTTTCATTGCATGTATTTATAATTATCCTCACTATATTATGCAGATTGAAGATCGCCGAATTGAAGAAAAGACAAGTGGGTGATATTGGGTTCATTAACACATATCTCATAGATAAAACTGAGGTTGAATTTCATAAAGAAAATACCGAGGCCAACTTGCTACAATCGTTGGTAATAAATGAACACAAAGATATAATACTCTTTCCTTACAACTTCAAGTGAGTGTTACTGTCTTGTGGCATATTCGGTTTCCTTATTAGTCCAGGTTATAGTAATGTAATATTGATGAGTTATGCATGTGTGCGCAGCTACCACTATATTCTCCTAGAGATTAAGCTTCAGAAGGGAGTAGTAACTGTCTTAGACTCCAAGCTTAAAAGATCCCAAGGAGTATATGGACATGACTGAAATGCTCGAGAAGTAAGTTAAATCGATCATTATCCACCATATCAGCAACTTTGTTCATTTCTGATATCAAGTAATTGTTTTCTTTGTATGGCAGGGCTTGGAGAAAATTCACCAAAAAGCTCCGGGACTACCGAAGAAGCTGCAATTTAGACACCAAAGTAAATACTATAGAGTAGCATATTCCAGGCATCTCCTAGTGATTCAAGCGCTAGTTTCATCAATACCATTTAGCATGCTTGCTAATTATCAGTTTGATTGACCTCTATTTCTTGTAAAGTGGTTGTGGCAGGAACAAGGGAATGATTTCTGTGGATACTACATTTGCGAGGCCGTCCGCCACACGACCTGTGAGCGGGGCTACTCCGACAAACAATATGAAGTGCGTAAATAACAATATTCACAATTTTATTTTATTACCATCATTTGTGTTGAGTTTCATTCATTCATATATATATATATATATATATATATATATATATATATATATCTATATATATATATATGTATGTATGTATTGACCCCTTCTTAAAATTAGATGTTTCGGATGCGGGATGAACTCCTAGCACCATATCACCAAGTAGCAATTCAAGAGGAATTGGCGGCATTCTTTCTTGACCACGTGATCGCTGAAGACGGAGAATACTATGTGGACCACGCGTCCGTATGTTAGGAGATTATATTTATAAAATATAATTATTGTATATATGTAGCCGGTAGTGTCGGATAGATATACGAGAACTTGTTGTTCGACCAATCTCTCGGAGAAGGAGAGGTGGTCGATATCACTTCTCTCTGTATGCATATATGTTCATGACGATCTTCTGTTTGCTTACTAGCTAGCTAGCGTGTCTAGCTAGTCCTCTCTATACGTATGTATAGTACGTAGCGTCGACCAAGCACGGACAAAAGAGAGGACACTTCTCTCTATTAATTAGCTAGCTAGCACAATATATGAAACACCTAAATTAACCCCCCAAAACCCCCCAAACCCCCCCCCCCTTTTCAAAAAAAAAAACAAAAACCCCAGCCACAGAAATGCTGACGCGTGGATGCCAACCGGGACCAAAGGCCCTCCTGCCTGGGCTCAGCGGACATGCCACGTGGAGGCGCATCTGTCCCGGTTCTGGATTGAACCGGGACTAAAGGGTCAGGGCATTAGTACCGACCCTTTAGTCCCGGTTCATGAACCGGGACTAAAGGCCCTCACCAACCGGGACTATATGCCCTTTTTCTACTAGTGGAGACGTATCAATCGCCGCCTCCCCATCCTCCCCTACCACAACTGCCAAATGTCGTCAATCAAAGATCGCTATGGGCTACACGAGGGAAATCTCTCTCTCTCTCTCTATCTATCTATCTATCTATCTATCTATCTATCTATCTCTCTCCTCGGTGTTCTCGTGGCAGCTACCTACGGATTGGTACAACCACTGAATGATCTTCGTGAGGGTCTCCCCCTTCTGATCCGGTGGTTGACTTCGACACTGAGATGCAAATTATGGGCGACGGCTTGACGCAGAGGGATGGTTGTGTAGCGGCAGTGGACACTCATTGCATGTAGCTGCTGGGGTCGTACGAAAGTGTTGGTGACAACACATGAGTCGGTGGTGGTGCTACTCGAGCACCCGACTCTAGCTTCGGGGTGAAAGCCTAGGTCAAATCCAAGTTGGTTATACCTAGCAACAGCGATGTTTTTATGTCGTTACCTTGCTGAAGACATTCATCGAATATGCTCGAACCGGTTCTTCAGGATGATAACCTAGGTTCTTATTGGATCCGATGACGACAGCGCTTGAGCGTCACTCCCCTTCCTGAAGGTGTCGTTGTTGACGAACCTCGATGTCTGTGTGATGTCATGAGATGGTTGGTGCGGATACAGTCATTGTTGTAGTTTCATGATCACGAACCTGATCACTTCGGGATTTTCTTTTTTCTCACTTACGCGTAACTTTGGTCCTGTATGACATTGCTATTTGCTGGCTTGTTTTTGTATGCGAGTGTTGGTGTTGGTTGTGTGCATCCTAATTATTCAGAGGCCGGACTGTGCTCATTGTATTTTGTATCCTTTTTATGCTTCAATTTGAGCTAATAAATTCACCCTTTGTCAAAAAGAGCACATGCAAAAATCTTAAGGGGGGCTTAACTGCCTTGGTGCCCTTCTCGGATACCCCAATGATTTCTTTCTCGGTCTTCTTCGACTATGCCGGCATGGCCTCCTCAGCCCCAGGCTCCATGGCTACTGCCGCGGCCTTGGCCCTGGGCTCGGTCAGTTCTTACACCGTTTGATCCTTCACTGTTGGCTCCTTGAGATTGGTCTCCTCCTTGGTATGTGCCTCCGTCTTGGTCACCTCTCGGCGCCCCAGTCTTGGCCTTCGGCCGCGGCGGCGAGCCATACGACTGTCAACTCCTTGAACTTGTCGAGTGCCTTCTTCTCTAGGTCAGACAACTTGGCCACTAGGTTTCTCTCGTCCTTGAAAGAGATGGTCTCTTTATATCTAGACTAGAGTATGATGACATTGCACAAGACTAGTAATCCTTTTTACCGAGGGGAGACAAGAACAAATCATCCCCACATCTCTAACTTTGAAACTACTTTATTGGCATCTACTTTAAAAGATCATTTATGAATAGTGTAGGGGTGAATGGCAAAGGCGATATGTATATCTGCCTTCCTAATTTTGTCGTCTGAGACTTAAAATGTAGAATTGCTCATCAGTAAGCATAGAAATAGAACTGAGTTTGATTTAACACATTTCATGGGGGCGCTATAAGTACATCTTATTAAATTTCCAGATTTTAACTCCCTTGCCAAAAAAAAACAATCTCAAGATTTTAACTAAGACTTTTTAATATCTCACCGTGATGCGTATATACAAGGTAACATTTTTGTAGATATTAAATCTTTCCCGTAATTTATTGTCTTTTTAGTGACGGGGAGCGCGCGTCCTCATGGTTCGCCAGATCGGGGAGCTTGGCGGCGTCCAGATCACAGGTGGGATAGGGCAGGGGAATCAATTGGCGTCAGTTTTTTAGAGTGGTTTCCATGTGAAAAACCAACGTGGGGAGGATGTGAAGAAAAATCAATCGCGCGCGAGTGCGGGTGGGCTTGACAAAACTAACAACGTAAGAGGGGAGATAGAACCTTATGGTTCTTTTAGGTAGTTTTACGGTTCTTTTAGGTAGTATAGAGATAATAATATCTCACCCTGATGCAAATATGGTAACTACTCCCGTGGAATCGCAACCTGATGTATGCATGGTATAATAAATCTTGCCTCGCACACATCCATAACCATGAGTATCTCACGTATGCGTGATCGGCAACCCTACTGATTACATGGACATATATCTATTTTAGGGCAGTGAGGGGTATTTCTATCTCAGATAATGCCATATGTAAACTGCCAATCTCTAAACCGTCGTGTATGGGATGCGTCAATATTTCCTTTTATCAAGACTAGAGTACCGTCTATATATACTGCGACCGGAGGGGGTCACGGTCATTGCCTCTTAGATTTGGAGAAGAATAGATTTCCACAATCGAGTTGAAGATCAACTATGAGAGGGAGCGGCCTGGTGTTTGTGATCGCCGTCCTGTTCGTCGGGTGCCTTGCGATCGGACAGTGTAAGCATATATATATTCTTGCAGCTAATTCATTGACCTATATAGATTGATGCCTCCAGTACGTTGTTCTCGCATTGTGCACTATAACAAATTAATATTGCATTGTATTGCCTATATATATATGTGACAGGTCGCCCTGTGGTTAGAGGAGGAAGCCACCAAGAGAGTCGTGCCAATATTACCGCAAATGCTACAACTATTGCGGATTCGCCGTCGTCGTCAAGGGAGAGCTCGAGGTCGAGCAAACTCACGTTGAACTGGTGTTACCCAAGGGACTGCAACAATCCAAACAATCCGTTCTACACGAGACCGTGCTACTGCTGCCCCTTGCGGCCGGACGAGCTGTGCTTTAGTAATATCGACGATTGCCATGCAGGGTGCCCGACTTGTCATCCTACTTGCTGATATATATATATATATATATATATATATATATATATATATATAGGCATGTTCGTTGCTGCGATGTAAAGCTACTAGATCGGTGTTATTCGTTAGGTTGATGTAGGTGCACACTAGCTTTCCCACTACTAGTCTTTCTCTATATATGTGCAACTAGAAATATATATGTACGATCGAGTTTTAAAGATATGAACGAAGGATAATTCGCTAAGGTACCCATCTTTTGCATTGTCAATGCCCTCTTTTTTTGTATACGTACCTATTTTTCTTTTGTTAATATTGACCTAATCCTGCCATATGATGGTTAGTTTTCTTACGCATGCACACCCTATCCTTGTAAACACTTTCAAAAAACTGAGCGAGCAGGTATTGAGATAGCTATGCTCAGTTCGCTAGTTTTTTGTTGTTGTCATTCTCAATCTATCGTACATATGCAATGAAGCAAGTCTCTAGCTTCCAAGAGGCCACCGGTGTGTGTGCTGCCCACAACAGTGCCTCTCGCGTGTAGCTGGGCGGCAGATCAGGGCGGATCCCATGCCACCACCACGCCATGATGCCCCCCGCCACGACCTCCATGACGTGTGCCCGTGCCTCTGGTGGCGGCAAGGGAGGGGTGGGGAGATGAGTGGAGGGCCCTGACGGCGGGCGCCTAGGGTTCTCCTGTGAAGCAAGTGCAAGGAGGGTTTTTTTCAATCCAGAGCAATCGCTCATGCACTTTACTCAAGGAACGCCAGAAGAAACAGGAAACAGAAAAGTAGAAAAATAGAGAAGAGGAAACAGGAAAAGCCCATAGGCCAGCACTTACTTCAACTCATAATAGAGATATAGCTTTTGTAGTGTGCAATATAATTATCTTTTTTCCAGGGAATATTCTACTCTTCTATTAAGTCACATTGCCCCATCAGACACAAGCCCAGTGTACTCCCTACGAATATCTGGACCAGCATTAAGAGCATCTCCAGTAGCAGCCCTATTTTTGGGTACGAAAATATGGTGTTGTAAAATTTTAGGCATGAAAATAGCTTTTTTGGCACGAGCAAGCGTTGTCTGCAATAGCTGCCCTATAATAGGCACCCAGATCAACAAAACCATTTTTTAAACGAACATTTGTATTACTTCAACCATATTTCATATTTCAAACATAGTTCGCTTGAAGTTTAAACATGCCAACTACAACATAATTCAAATGCGACATGCCACTTAAACCACCAACTTAATATCATCGGACCAATCACTTTCACCGTTAGAATCAACATTGACCACAGCGGAGACTCTTGCATTCTTCTTCTTGCCCTATGATGATGAAGGTCCTGCCTCGTTGTCGTTCTAGCGCTTCGACTGATCGGCATCCCTCTTCCAGTAGAACTCTATCTCGGCTTGCATATACCTTGGATGTGCCTTAGCAAACGCCGCCATCGCCTCCTCGTCGCTCTCTCTGAAGTTGTTCCTCTCATCAACAACAATGCAGGTAGCCAGCTTGATCAGGCTCGACTTGATTGTCACTGGCGGACCGATGAGCTCCGCATCCGTCCGAGACTCAATCTCTAGGAAATTGAGCCTCTAGCGCAGGAGACCGAGCCTCCACATGGAGACGTCATAGGTGCAGGCGACAAGGTCGGTCGTCGGGTACGTACTGAGCCAGTACCTCCGGCCGCCGTGCTGGAACTCCAGACCATAGTTGTCGGACAGTCAGGGGTGCACACCATTGAACCCCTCCTTTCCCTTGACCTTTGGCGGCATGGCGAGGAGGCGGCGGCACCGGGGAAGAAGGCGGTGGCGAGAAGGAGAGGCGACGCGGGTGTGGCGGTCTTTGGCAGCACGATTCGTCGGTCCAGCGGCCGGCGAGAGGGGTGAGGCGGCTGGATCCGGAGGTGGTGGGGTGCGGCAGCTAT
The DNA here is from genome assembly GCA_021605145.1 of Aegilops bicornis. NCBI lineage: Eukaryota > Viridiplantae > Streptophyta > Magnoliopsida > Poales > Poaceae > Aegilops > Aegilops bicornis. The sequence continues at coordinate 668,647,168 of CM038674.1, forward strand.
GGATCTACAGGAGGCAGGCGCTGCGGGTGTGCGGCTACGTAGGGAAGACGGCTGCTGGGTCAATATATATTTACATCACTTGGTGATGTATTTTAGGGCTGGCAAACAAATTTTTTTTTGCGGTTGGACTCTTGTTGGAGGCCTTTTTTTGTCTCCTCGTGCCTAAAAGTGGGGCTGCTATTGAAGATTCTCTAAGCATATACACCTTGCAATAATTACATATCTTAGAAGTTAAGATTTCACAAAACATACATTTATATGCACCGGCGGACTTAATTTCTAAAAGTGAAAAATTCCATTAAAACAGTTAATATTAATTTGCAGATTCAAGTTTCCAAATGTGCAAACAACCCAATTGCACAATTCTAAACCCCAAATTGACCAAAACAAACATATGTAATTTCAGACTTCTAAATGGTCAAATGATACCTCTCCAACGTATCTATAATTTTTTATTGTTTCATGCTATTATATATTCTGTTTTGGATATTTAATAAGCTTATTTATACACTTTTATATTATTTTTAAGATTAATCTATTAACCGGAGGCCCAACCTGAATTGCTGTTTTTTTTTGCCTATTTCAGTGTTTCGCAGAAAATGGATATCAAACGAAGTCCAAACGGAATGAAACCTTTGGGAGAGTTATTTTTGAAACAAACGTGATCCAGAGGACTTGGAGTGGACGTCTAGAAATCGCTGAGGAGGCCACGAGGCAGGGGGCGCGCCTACCCCCTGGGCGCGCCCTCCACCCTCATGGGCCCCTCGTGGCTCCACTGACCTACTTCTTCCTCCTATATATACCTACGTACCCCCAAACTATCGAAGGGCACCACGAAAACCTAATTCCACTGCCGCAACCTTCTGTACCCATGAGATCCCATCTTGGGGCCTTTTCCGGCGTCCTGCCGGAGGGGGCATTGATCACGGAGGGCTTCTACATCAACATCATAGCCTCTCCGATGATGTGTGAGTAGTTTACCTCAGACCTTCGGGTCCATAGTTATTAGCTAGATGACTTCTTCTCTCTCTTTGGATCTCAATACAAAGTTCTCCTCGATTCTCGTGGAGATCTATTCGATGTAATCTTCTTTTGCGGTGTGTTTATCGAGATCCGATGAATTGTGGGTTTATGATCCAGATTATCTATGAACAATATTTGAATCTTTTCTGAATTCTTTTATGTATGATTGGTTATCTTTGTAAGTCTCTTCGAATTATCAGTTTGGTTTGGCCTACTAGATTGATCTTTCTTGCAATGGGAGAAGTGCTTAGCTTTGGGTTCAATCTTGCGGTGCTTGATCCCAGTGACAGTAGGGGAAACGACACATATTGTATTGTTGCCATCGAGGATAAAAAGATGGGGTTTATATCATATTGCATGAGTTTATCCCTCTACATCATGTCATCTTGCTTAAAGCGTTACTCCGTTCTTATAAACTTAATACTCTAGATGCATGCTGGATAGCGGTCGATGTGTGGAGTAATAGTAGTAGATGCAGGCAGGAGTCGGTCTACTTGTCACGGACGCTATGCCTATATACATGATCATACCTAGATATTCTCATAACTATGCTCAATTCTATCAATTGCTCGACAGTAATTCGTTCATCCACCGTAATGCTTATGCTATCTTGAGAGAAGCCACTAGTGAAACCTATGGCCCCTGAGTCTATTTTCCATCATATTAATCTTCCGCCAACAAGCTATTACTTTTGCCGTTTACTTTGCTTTCTTTACTTTTAGTCTTTATCATAAAAATACCAAAAATATTATCTTATCTTCTCTACCAGATCTCACTTTTGTAAGTGACCGTGAAGGGATTGACAACCCCTTTATCCAAGGGACTGCAACAATCCAAACAATCCGTTCTACACGAGACCGTGCTACTGCTGCCCCTTGCGGCCGGACGAGCTGTGCTTTAGTAATATCAATGATTGCCACGCAGGGTGCCCGACTTGCCATCCTACTTGCTGATATGTAGGCGTGTTCGTTGCTGCGATATAAAGCTACTAGTTCGGTGTTATTCCTTAGGTTGATGTACTATACACTAGCTTTCCCACTACTAGTCTTTCTCTATATATGTGCAACTAGAAATATATATGTACGATCGAGTTTTAAAGATATGAACGAAGGATAATTCGCTAAGGTACCCATCTTTGCATTGTCAATGCCCTCTTTTTTTGTATACGTACCTATTTTTCTTTTGTTAATATTGACCTAATCCTGCCATATGATGGTTAGTTTTCTTACGCATGCACACCCTATCCTTGTAAACACTTTCAAACAACTGAGCGAGCAGGTATTGAGATAGCTATGCTCAGTTCGCTAGTTTTTTTTGTTGTCATTCTCAATCTATCGTACATATGCAATGAAGCAAGTCTCTAGCTTCCAAGAGGCCACCGGTGTGTGTGATGCCCACAACAGTGCCTCTCAAGGTAGCTGGGCGGCAGATCAGGGCGGATCCCATGCCACCACCACGCCATGATGCCCCCCGCCACGACCTCCATGACGTGTGCCCGTGCCTCTGGTGGCGGCAAGGGAGGGGTGGGGAGATGAGTGGAGGGCCCCCGACGGCGGCGCCTAGGGTTCTCCTGTGAAGCAAGTGCAAGGAGGGTTATTTTCTATCCAGAGCAATCGCTCATGCACTTTACTCAAGGAACGCCAGAAGAAACAGGAAACGGAAAAGTAGAAAAATAGATAAGAGGAAACAGGAAAAGCCCATAGGCCAGCACTTACTTCAACTCATAATAGAGATATAGCTTTTGTAGTGTGCAATATAATTATCTTTTTTCCAGGGAATATTCTACTCTTCTATTAAGTCACATTGCCCCATCAGACACAAGCCCAGTGTACTCCCTACGAATATCTGGACCAACATTAAGAGCATCTCCAGTAGAAGCCCTATTTTTGGGTATGAAAATATGGTGTTGTAAAATTTTAGGCATGAAAATAGCTTTTTTGGCACGAGCAAGCGTTGTCTGCAATAGCTGCCCTATAATAGGCACCCAGATCAACAAAACCATTTTTTAAACGAACACTTGTATTACTTCGACCATATTTCATATTTCAAACATAGTTCGCTTGAAGTTTAAACATGCCAACTACAACATAATTCAAATGCGACATGCCACTTAAACTACCAACTTAATATCATCGGACCAATCACTTTCACCGTTAGAATCAACATTGACCACAGCGGAGACTCTTGCATTCTTCTTCTTGCCCTATGATGATGAAGGTCCTGCCTCGTTGTCGTTCTAGCGCTTCGACTGATCGGCATCCCTCTTCCAGTAGAACTCTATCTCGGCTTGCATATACCTTGGATGTGCCTTAGCAAACGCCGCCATCGCCTCCTCGTCGCTCTCTCTGAAGTTGTTCCTCTCATCAACAACAATGCAGGTAGCCAGCTTGATCAGGCTCGACTTGATTGTCACTGGCGGACCGATGAGCTCCGCATCCGTCCGAGACTCAATCTCTAGGAAATTGAGCCTCTAGCGCAGGAGACCGAGCCTCCACATGGAGACGTCATAGGTGCAGGCGACAAGGTCGGTCGTCGGGTACGTACTGAGCCAGTACCTCCGGCCGCCGTGCTGGAACTCCAGACCATAGTTGTCGGACAGTCAGGGGTGCACACCATTGAAACCCTCCTTTCCCTTGACCTTTGGCGGCATGGCGAGGAGGCGGCGGCACCGGGGAAGAAGGCGGTGGCGAGAAGGAGAGGCGACGCGGGTGTGGCGGTCTTTGGCAGCACGATTCGCCGTCGGTCCAGCGGGCCAGAGGGGTGAGGCGGCTGGATTCGGAGGTGGTGGGGTGCGGCAGCTGTGGATCTACAGGAGGCAGGCGCTGCGGGTGTGCGGCTACGTAGGGAAGACGGCTGCTGGGTCGATATATATTTACATCACTTGGTGATGTGTTTTAGGGCTGGCAAACATTTTTTTTTTTGCGGTTGGACTCTTGTTGGAGGCCTTTTTTTGTCTCCTCGTGCCTAAAAGTGGGGCTGCTATTGAAGATTCTCTAAGCATATACACCTTGCAATAATTACATATCTTAGAAGTTAAGATTTCACAAAACATACATTTATATGCACTGGCGGACTTAATTTCTAAAAGTGAAAAATTCCATGAAAACAGTTAATATTAATTTGCAGATTCAAGTTTCCAAATGTGCAGACAACCCAATTGCACAATTCTAAACCCCAAATTGACCAAAACAAACATATGTAATTTTAGACTTCTAAATGGTCAAATGATACGTCTCCAACGTATCTATAATTTTTTATTGTTTCATGCTATTATATATTCTGTTTTGGATGTTTAATAAGCTTATTTATACACTTTTATATTATTTTTGAGATTAACCTATTAACCGGAGGCCCAACCTGAATTGCTGTTTTTTTTTGCCTATTTCAGTGTTTCGTAGAAAATGGATATCAAACGAAGTCCGAACGGAATGAAATCTTCGGGAGAGTTATTTTTGAAACAAACGTGATCCAGAGGACTTGGAGTGGACGTCAAGAAATCGCCGAGGAGGCCACGAGGCAGGGGGCGCGCCTACCGCCCTGGGCGCGCCCTCCACCCTCATGGGCCCCTCGTGGCTCCACCGACCTACTTCTTCCTCCTATATATACCTACGTACCCCCAAACCATCGAAGGGCACCACGAAAACCTAATTCCACTGCCGCAACCTTCTGTACCCATGAGATCCCATCTTGGGGCCTTTTCCGGGCATAGCCTCTCCGATGATGTGTGAGTAGTTTACCTCAGACCTTCGGGTCCATAGTTATTAGCTAGATGGCTTTTTCTCTCTCTTTGGATCTCAATACAAAGTTCTCCTCGATTCTCGTGGAGATCTATTCGATGTAATCTTCTTTTGCGGTGTGTTTATCGAGATCCGATGAATTGTGGGTTTATGATCCAGATTATCTATGAACAATATTTGAATCTTCTCTGAATTCTTTTATGTATGATTGGTTATCTTTGTAAGTCTCTTCGAATTATCAGTTTGGTTTGGCCTACTAGATTGATCTTTCTTGCAATGGGAGAAGTGTTTAGCTTTGGATTCAATCTTGCGGTGCTTGATCCCAATGACAGTAGGGGAAACGACACATATTGTATTGTTGCCATCGAGGATAAAAAGATGGGGTTTATATCATATTGCATGAGTTTATCCCTCTACATCATGTCATCTTACTTAAAGCGTTACTCTGCTCTTATGAACTTAATACTCTAGATGCATGCTGGATAGCGGTCGATGTGTGGAGTAATAGTAGTAGATGCAGGCAGGAGTCGGTCTACTTGTCACGGATGTGATGCCTATATACATGATCATACCTATATATTCTCATAACTATGCTCAATTCTATCAATTGCTCGACAGTAATTCGTTCATCCATCATAATGCTTATGCTATCTTGAGAGAAGCCACTAGTGAAACCTATGGCCCCTGATTCTATTTTCCATCATATTAATCTTCCGTCAACAAGCTATTACTTTTGCCGTTTACTTTGCTTTCTTTGCTTTTAGTCTTTATCATAAAAATACCAAAAATATTATCTTATCTTTTCTACCAGATCTCACTTTTATAAGTGGCCGTGAAGGAATTGACAACCCCTTTATCCAAGGGACTGCAACAATCCAAACAATCCGTTCTACGCGAGACCGTGCTACTGCTGCCCCTTGCGGCCGGACGAGCTGTGCTTTAGTAATATCGATGATTGCCATGCAGGGGGCCCGACTTGTCATCCTACTTGCTGATGATATATAGGCGTGTTCGTTGCTGTGATATAAAGCTACTAGTTCGGTGTTATTCGTTCGGTTGATGTACTACACACTAGCTTTCCCACTACTAGTCTTTCTCTTTGTGTTTGCATAACAAGAAATATGTACGATCAAGTTAGTGCCGCCAATCTGGTAATATCTAGATGAATAGCGAGTGTTCATGATTAAAGATATGAACGAAGGATAATTTGCTGTAGTGCCCGTCTTTTGAAATTGTCATTGCCCTCTTTTTTTTTTTGCATATGTAGCTATTTTTCTTTTGTCAATATATATTGGCCTAGTACTCTTTTTTCTGGCCACCTTTGCCTCCCTCTATCGTAACCCCTTCATCCCGACAAAAATCCAGTCATATGATGGTTAGTAAACGCCGTCATCGCCACATCGTCGCTCTCTAATGGTGTCCTGCTCATGGATAACAATGCAAATAGCCGGCTTGATCAGGCTCAACTCGATTGTCACCGGCGGTTTGACGAGCTCCACATCCGCCCGAGACTCAAATCTCTGGAAAATTGAGCCTCTGGCGCGGGAGATCGAGCCTCCACATGGCGACATCATAGGTGCGGCCGGCAAGGTCGGTTGTCGGGTACGTACTGAGCCAGTACCTCCGGCTGCCGTGCTGGAACTCCAGGCCATAGTTGCCGGACGGCCGGGGCGCACACCCTTCGGCGACATTGCGAGGAGGAGAAGCGATGCGGGTGTGCAGTGGCGCGATTCATCGGTCCGGCGGCTGGCAAGCGGGGTGAGGCGAGTCGATCCGGCGGTGGCAGGGTGCGGCATCCGTTGATCTATAGGAGGCGGGTGTGCAGCCGCGTATTATGCATCCTTAGGATTTAAAACGATTGATTGTGTATTATTCATGAGCGGGTTGATGTACTGTTGCATAGTATGATGTACCATAAAAATTCTCTTTTCTTAACATTGTATAATCGAAGTCGCTCACATATATTAGCATACACTCAGAGCATCTATAACCGGACCTTTCAAATCCGCCTCATACGCCTGGGCGGGCCGTCCAGTCACTGTCCGGTCACGATTTTTTGACCCAGACGGGCTCCTTAAACGGACCTCAAACGCCCGGGCTGACCGGCACCCCCATATCCAACCCAAATATGGGGTGGATTGGGGGCGCCCGGGCATGCCCGCCTCGTCGGACCCGGCCCACGCTGTCTCATCCGACCCCACATAAAATCATTCTCCATCCGCTCACCGGACCAAACCCTAGCCACTTCACTCCCCTCCCCTCCACTCCCCTCCGCCACCCAAACTCGTCTTCGGCTCCTTCCGATCGTCTCCGGCATGGCGGACAGCGGATCCAAGTCCTTCGCCTCTAGATCCTCGACCCCGAGCTCATCCCGCGCGGCCCCGAGGAGGGGATGGCCGTCCGGCTTGCGCTCTGTCACGCCTGGGAGGAGGACCGTGGACGGCTGCGCTCGGACTCCATCCGTCGGGGATCCCTTGCATCCGCCCAAACGGGGCATGGATCATGTGCTAGGCCGGCCATAGCTGCCTCACCGGAGGCCGTGCGGTCCGTCTGGCGTCCGAACACGCTGGCGGACGCGCAACCCCTCCGGTGATGCGCCGATATTGGGGACGAGGCCATGGCACGGCGTGCACGCCGTGCAAGGCACCGGGCGTGGGAGGTGGCGGCAGCCCTCACGACGGCGGACGTCGGCGTGGCGGAGTCGTATTCTCTAGCGCCCCGTATGGCGCATCAGCCCGGGCGCCGCAACCGCATCGTGGTGGACATCGGCAGCTCACCCCCGGACGGATCCATCATCGATCTGACGTCCACCGGCACCGTTCGGATTTCGGTCTCCGACGAGGAAGAGTAGGGCATGGGAGACGGCGAGGCCTTGAGTCCCGTGAGCCAGCTCGTGTCCCATGCCCTACCCTACCTTGCCGGCGACCGGACCAACACTCTGAGGAGCGCAGCCGGCCACCGGACATGGTCAGGGCGGAGCTGGGCGAGCGGGGAGCGGAACCGGACAAGCTCCGCATAGATTAGGTTTCACGTTGCAATATGGATTTGAGGTTTCTAATTTGAGGTATCTGGATGTGAAATGTGTTTTTTGAGCAGTCGGATTTGCCAAGTCCGGTTGTAGATGCTCTCATCCTTGAACGCAAGTTTGCACACCCTATGCTTATGAGCATTTCCGAGAAACTGAGCCGACACATCATTTTGATATTGACGAAGTCACCACAGAAGCCTTCAGAGTCAATGAGACTGTCTCCTCCCATTGAATGGACATCACGGAAAGGCCCGAAATAATAAATCCAGGAAAATATGAGCTCCAATGAAGCCCAAGACTTCAATTCTGATAGACACGGGATACTACTGTCCTACGCAAATCCATACAGGAGCTGGTACGTGAGGTTTCGTCACTTTTCTGACTGCTCAATTTTACGTTCAAAACGCATCGTGGTTTATATAGTATACAATGTACACGCCAGGCGGTCGTAAACTTGCCGTTGAAAGTTGGATGCATCCGATTAACTAGTACTTGCCCCGATTTTGGCTATTGCTTTCCTTCCTTTGCATCCATATATCCATCCATATATCCAGCCGAACTGTCACCTCATCCACACACCAGAACCAACCCAGCGTCGTGTCCATCTGAACTTTTTTTTTTGAGGGAAGTGTCCATCTGAACTTTGATAACATCAACTACGGGTGCTTCGCGCCCCTGCTCGCCCGAGATGGTCTGTTACTCCACCGGTACGGCTTCCTTTGTGGTGGTGGCCACATCGCGCTGGTCGCCTACAGCAACCTAACCGCCACATCGCCGCCTGCCCTCGGCACCCTGAAGAGCTGCATCAACGCCGCCTTCCTAAGAGTCGACAATGGGGGTTCCTTTGAGCTGCTCGTCGCCGACAAGAGAATGCGATTCCAGATCTTCTCTTCCAAGGAAGGCAAATGGGGCACTGTCCGCGAGGCTTCCTCCACCCCGCACCGCCCCGAAATGAATCTAGGGGGCTTTTCTGATCCGGTCGTCATCGGCCGAACTGTCTACTGGATCTGCCGTCTGAACCCCTGGGGAAAGTGCCCGGAGTGGAGGATCCTCGCTCTCGACGTCGAGACGGCGGAGGCAACGATCATGGACTTCCCGCCAGACTGCGTCTTCAGGATGATACCCTACAGGAAGGAAAAGGGTAGCCTTCAGGACGAGTACCTCTTCCTGGCCTCGGTGCATGGACGGCTGAGCTTGCTCATCATGGAAAGCATTGGGATATCAATGTGGACGCTAACATCGGCTGCCTCTGGCTCGGCAGCGACTTGGAACCGACAACTGGTGATTGGAGCGGCCGAGATCTTGAGGAAAGCGGGATTCGTGGTCCATGACAACCTCACCCGCACGCCCTTTAAACTCGAGGGGTTCGATGAAATAAGCGGATCTGTGATCCTTTCTCTAGACCATGGCCAGCTCTTTCGGCTCGACCTTGGAAATACAGAGGAAGCACCCGTTGTCACAAGGCTCATTAGCCCCGGAAATGTCAAAATCTCGGGATTGTATTTGCACGTGATAAATCGGATCGCTTTGAGGCAAGCCATGAAATCTTTCTGAGCATGTTCAGTTGCCTTTTTTTAGAGAAAATTGTGTTTTTGGTAACTCATGTTTACATAAACTGTACATTTCACCCCTTATAATTTTTTTCCGTCGACATTTCCTATCACCCTTGCTCGGCTGTTTCCACATTGTTCTTCTGTTTGCCACCATTAACAGACAATGTGCCCTTTGATATAGGTTGCCGTCCGAGCAGGAAAAAAATATGTACTACCACGGTACATATCATCAGAGGAATTATGCTCCGCCCGAACAGGATTTTACCTGGATCTTTTCGTCTCGAGTCTAAGACGGTTACTAGTCCCCGCTCAAGCTTAATCTCCAGAAGAACATAGTGGAAGCTGCGCACGCATGCATAACTCATCAATTACATTACTATAACCTCGCTCGAGTAATAAGGGAAACCGAATATGCACAGGACAGTAACACTCACTCGAAGTTGTAAGGAAAGAGTATTAAATCTTTGTTTTGATTTTTGATCAACGATTGTAGCAAGTTGGCCTCGGCCTCTTCGGCGTTCTTTGTAACCAGAAATTCATCTATGATTTGTGTTAATGAACCCAATATCATACATTTCTTGTTTTCTGCACTCGACGATCTTCAATCTGCATAATATAGTGAGGATAATTAATTATAAATATATGCAATGAAAGAGCTGAGCTATATATAGAGACTTAATGACAGAAATAGTACTTACAGATAGTAGCAAAAGACCGTTAATTTATCGAGGGCCTTTTGATTGAAGAACTCGAAGAACTCCTCAAATGGAACAGGCAACAGATCATTTTCAACGAGTTCGTGCTCCTCTTTAATTCTCAGATACAAAGTATTCGTCCCCCCAGACTCTCAGCAGGTTTTCATGTACCAATTATGGAATCTTCGCATCATCGTTGTTAGAGATTTTTCATCTTTGATGAGAGGTTTCCCGTACTCGTATCTGTGTTCGTCCACCTCCAATAAATCAAAATGTACATCGTCAGGCAGGTAATCTCTAAGATTGCTATAACCGGGCACCGTCCCCGGAGCATTAGCGACGATGTCGCTAGACACATTGAGCGGGGGGCATGCTTGCTTTGCTTGTTCACCGAGCTGGGCAATTTTTTTCCTAGCTACTCGTTCTTTTGACCTTTGATGTCTGACAGTACTTCCCGACCGCTCCGCTTCGAGATATGCCTTTTCAGTAATGCGCTCATAGTTGGTTTTCGGCGGAGACTTTGGTGGTTTCCTCAGGGCATCGATAGTGCGCTTTGCTTTCACCGGATCTACCTTCTCCTCCGGAGGTGGATGTCTCTTTGCTTTCAACCCTTCAAAGAAGTCCTCCACTTCGGTCCGCACGATCTTCGCATTTTCCTCTCGGTCCTATCGTACAGTAACTTCTCCAGAGGCTTGAGAGGTGGACCGTATCTGTATTGCCTCTCGCCTCTGGCTGTACTGCTAGACGCCTGAGCAGACGAAGTGGCTGTGGCTGTCTTCTTTCGAGCTTGCTTACGAGGCATAGGAGAAGGACTACGACGCGCCGGAGCAGCCGGGGCGGCGGCGGGTCTCTTCCGCCCTTGCTGGCGAGGCGGAGAAGGAGGAGGCTGCTGGCTGCTCGGGCGCGCCGGCGCAGGTGGAGAAGGAGGCGGAGTGCCGCCACACGTCGGAGAAGGAGGCTGAGTCCCCTGATCTTCACTCGCCGGAGGAGGAGGCGGTGGAGGAGGTGGAGTGCCCCGACTCGCCGGAGGAAGAGGAGGTGGAGGTGGAGGCGTCCAGTTCGGAAGGTTGATGAACTCCTTCCGCCATAGGCATGCAGTCTTCAGAGCAGAACCCAGCCGAGTCTCCCCTTCACCGGTAGGGTGGTCAAGCTGGAGATCCTCAAATCCCTCCGTTATTTCGTCCACCGTCACCCTAGCATATCCTTCTGGAATCGGACGACAGTGAAAAGTTGCGCCGGGTTCAGAAGGTCGAACAGAGCCGACAGCCGCCTTGACTTTTAAGTTCTGCCATTGCGTCATAAGGTGGCAATTTTGAGACTCCGTGATAGCATCCACGGGGCAGCTAGCAGGAGCCGTCAAGACATGCTCCGACTGAAGCAGCTCGGTGGAAGCCACGCTGCTTCTCCGCTGAGATGGCGGGGTAGCTTCGGGGGAAGCTTCGGCAGTTCGTTTGCTGCGATTTGCTTCTCGTTCCTCTATCACTTGTACCCTTGCGTGCAGCGCCTGTAGTTGGGTCCGCTGCACTTTCTTCCTCCTCTCCTGGCATTTATAACCGTCTGCGTCCGGAAACCTAGCCTTCCACGGAACGGAGCCTGGCGTGCTTCGTGTCCGTCCAGGGTTCTCAGGATTCCCGAGGGCCATTGTGAGCTTGTCATTCTCTCTGTCTGGAACGAACGTCCCTTCCTGCGCTGCATCGATATAGTGCTGAAGCCTCTTGACTGGTATTTCCATTTGCTCGTCCGTCCAAAGGCACTTCCCTGATACAGGGTCCAAGGTTCCGCCAGCCCTGAAGAACCAAGTCCGGCAACGGTCTGTCCAGTTCATTGTCTCTGGTTCAATCCCTTTATCAAGCAGATCATTCTCAGCCTTGGCCCACTTAGGCCGGGCTTTGAGGTAGCCACCTGACCCCGTGCGAAGGTGAAGCTTCTTCTTCGCAACATTTTGCTTGTTTGTCACCGACATCTTCTTACTCCTTTCCGATGTCTTGTGGGCCACAAATGCAGGCCAGTGATCTCTGATCTTCTCATATTTGCCGATGAATTCTGGTGTCTCTTCTTTGTCGACAAACATTTTCAGTGTTGGAAATATGCCCTAGAGGCAATAATAAAAGGATTATTATTATATTTCCTTATTCATGATAATTGTCTTTTATTCATGCTATAGTTGTATTATCCAGAAATCGTAATGCATGTGTGAATACACAGACCACAACATGTCCTTAGTGAGCCTCTAGTTGACTAGCTCGTTGATCAACAGATAGTCATGGTTTCCTGACTATGGACATTGGATGTCATTGATAACGGGATCACATCATTAGGAGAATGATGTGATGGACTAGACCCAATCCTAAGCATAACACAAGATCGTGTAGTTCGTTTTGCTAGAGCTTTTCCAATGTCAAGTATCCTTTCCTTAGACCATGAGATCGTGTAACTCCCGAATACCGTAGGAGTGCTTTGGGTTTACCAAACGTCACAACGTAACTGGAAGGCTATAAAGGTGCACTACAGGTATCTCCGAAAGTGTCTATTGGGTTGACACGGATCAAGACTGGGATTTGTCACTCCGTTTGACGGAGAGGTATCTCTGGGCCCACTCGGTAATGCATCATCATAATGAGCTCAAAGTGACCAAGTGTCTCGTCACGGGATCATGCATTATGGTACGAGTAAAGTGACTTGCCGGTAACGAGATTGAACGAGGTATTGGGATATCGACGATCGAATTTCGGGTAAGTAACGTACCGATTGACAAAGGGAATTGTATACGGGGTTGCTTAAATCCTCGACATCGTGGTTCATCCGATGAGATCATCGAGGAGCATGTGGGAGACAACACGGGTATCCAGATCCAACTGTTGGTTATTGACCGGAGAGCCGTCTCGGTCATGTCTGCATGTCTCCCGAACCCGTAGGGTCTACACACTTAAGGTTCGGTGACGCTAGGGTTGTAAAGATATTAGTATGCAGCAAACCTAAAGTTGTTGGGAGTCCCGGATGAGATCCCGGACGTCACGAGGAGTTCCAGAATGGTCCAGAGGTAAAGAATTATATATGGGAAGTCGTTTTTCGGCCATCGGGAAATTTCGGGGTTACCGGTATTGTACCGGGACCACCGAAAGGGTCCCGGGGGTCCACCGGGTGGGGCCACCCATCCCGGAGGGCCCCATGGGCTGAAGTGGGAGGGGAACCAGCTCCTAGTGGGCTGGTGCGCCCCCCCTGGCCCCCCTCTACGCCTAGGGTTGGGGACCCTAGGGGAGGGGGCGCCTCCACTTGCCTTGGGGGGCAAGTCTCCCCCCTTGGCCGCCGCCACCCCTAGGAGATCCCATCTCCTAGGGCCGGCACCCCCCTGGGGTCCCTATATAAAGAAGGGGGTTGGGAGGGCAGCCGCACCCTGACATCTGGCGCCTCCCTACCCCCCATTGCTACACCTCCTCCTCCCGTAGTCGCTTGGCGAAGCCCTGCCGGAACCCTGCTGCATCCACCACCACGCCATCGTGCTGCTGGATCTTCATCAACCTCTCCTTACCCCTTGCTGGATGAAGAAGGAGGAGACATCACGCTGACCGTACGTGTGTTGAACGCGGAGGTGCCGTCCGTTCGGCGCTAGGATCTCCGGTGATTTGGATCACGACGAGTACGACTCCCTCAACCTCGTTCTCTTGAACACTCCCGCTCGCGATCTACAAGGGTATGTAGATGCACTCCTCTCTCTCGTTGCTAGATGAATTCATAGATTGATCTTGGTGAACATAGGAAATTTTTTATTTTATGCAACGTTCCCCAACATTCAGCTCATTCTTCCACCTCCTGAATAGGTCTGCCATCTTCTTAAGAGCATGAGACTTGATTAATTGCTCTTTAACTGGCTTCTCTGGATCCTCCTTTGGCTTTAGGGTGAAATTTGCCTTCAGCTCAGTCCAAAGATCATCTTTCTGCATATCATTGACATAAGACACCTCAGGGTCTTCGTTCTTAGGCTTATACCATTGGTGGATGCTGATCGGGATCTTGTCCCTAACAAGAACCCCACACTGAGCAGCAAATGCTTCCTTTGTCCGGATTGGTTCAATCGGTTGGCCATCGCGCGCGATTGCTGTGATCTCAAACCTTTCATCCGAGCGCAACTTTTTCTTCGGGCCTCGTCTCTTTACCGAAGTTGTGCTCGATCCGGAGGGCTAGAAAAAATAAGAAAGACGAGAGTTAATTAATATGTGTACATATACCAAAACAATGAATGCATCAATTAGCTAGTCAGCATAGGCTTAACTAATATATATACCTGGCCGGACTCGGTTCGGTCACCGGAGCCGTCATCACGGTCTCCTTCTTGCACCTTCATTGGGTCATCGGAGCCATCATAATCATGTCTTTCCTCCTCCATTATTCGATCACCGTAGCCTGCTTCTTCACCCTGTTCTTCTAGACCATCATTGTCGTTAAGATACGACAAGATATCACCTCCGCTAAGATTATGTCCCCCAACACCTTTTCTGCTTCCTCGTCTCGTATGTGCTCCATTGTTTCTGCAAATATTACAACATGGCAATTATTACACAAACATGACAGCAGGTGGATATATTAGTGGCAAACGTATACCGAGCTTATTTCAGGTTTGGGGTGGCCTCGGCAACGCTTCAAGGGTAGGGGCTCGGCGGGAGGGGTAGGAGACCGACATCATTTTTTCTAGGGTTTGGGTGTCCTCGAGAGTTTTGGTCAAGCGAGAGGGGGTGGCCTCGAGAGAGTTTGTCGGGTAGGGGCGCGGTGGGAGGGGATAGGAGACCGACATCGTTTTTTCTAGGGTTTGGGTGTCCTCGAGAGTTTTAGTACAAGTTATCATAGTCGAGAGGGGGTAATATCGACAGCAATGACATACATACACGGGAAAATAATGTTATCGGGGAGGGCGTATATCGACCCCCCCCCCCCCACGTGTTGAAGTTATCGGGAGGGGGTTATATCGACAAAGACGACATGCGTACATGGGAAAATAATATTATCGGGGAGGGGGTACGGTTATAACGACGACAGACCCGATAAAACATAAGAAAACAAAGAAGAAATAAAAAGAGGAGAAGAAGAAAGTAATAGAGGAGAAGATCGAAAAAAAAGAAGAAAAAAAGAGGAGAAGAAGAAAGGAATAGAGGATAGGATCTATTTTTTTTCTTCTTCTCCTCTATTCCTTTCTTCTTCTCATGTTCTTTTTCTTCTTTTTTCCTCTTCTTATTTATTTCTCCTCTTCTTCTCCTTTCTTCCTCTTCTTATTTTCCTTTTTCCTCTCATTCCTTTTCTTTTTCTTCCTTTCCTAGCTAGATATATAAATTTTTTCTAAAAATGTAACTTTTGCATATATATAAAACCTTTTCTTCTTCCTTCTTCTTCCTTCTATTCCTTCTTCCTAAATATATAAAACTTTTCTAAAAATGAAACTAACCTAATACTTACAAAATCAGAGAACATATATAGATAAAACTTTTCTAAAAATCTAACTTTTGCATATATGTATTTTTAAAACATCATTACAATTGAAAAAATACATACATACATACAAAGCATATATCCATACATCAACATATATGCAAAAACATTACATCAACATATATGCAAAAACATACATATATCATCAACATATATGCAAAAAAAGCATCACTATGGGCGGCGGTGGCGGCAGGGGGCAGGGCAGGGCGCGGTGGCTCACTATGGGCGGCGTCGGCAGACGGCGAGGTCGGGGCCGGCCTGAGACAGAGGCGATGGCGCGCGGGGCAGGGGACGGCGTCGAGGCGGCGATGGCGTCGGGGCGCGACGCTGGGCGGCGTGGGAGGTGACCATGACGGTGTCGGGCGGCGCGGGTGGTGAGGGGCGGCGACGGCGTCGGGCGACATGGGCGGACGGCGCCGGGCGGCATCGGGAGGTGACCGCGACGGCACGGGGTGGCACGCGGCGACATCGTCGGGGCGGCGCGGGGTGGTGACGGCGACGACGTCGGCGGGGTGTGAATCGGGCAGCCTGGCGGCGGCGTCGGCGCGGGCAACTGCAGAGATGACTGAAAAACACTAAGTGTTTGCTTATATATTAAAGCCATTGGTCCCGGTTCGTGGCACTAACCGGGACCAATGCCCCCTTTAGTCTCGGTTGGTGCCACCAAACCGGCCCAAAGGCCCGGGTTTGGAAGCCCCAAGGGCGGGAAGCGACGGCCTTTGGTCCCGGTTGGTGGCACCAACCGACTAAAGGAGGGCATTGGTACCGGTTGGTGCCACGAACCGGACCAATGCCTCTTTAGTCCCTTGGTGCCACCAACCGGGACCAAAGGCCTCAGGCTGCTCATGCCAAAAGTTTAGTCCCACCTTGCTAGTTGAGAGGGGCTCGAGTGGTTTATAAGCCCCACTGCGGCTGCCCTTTCGAGCTCCTCCCAAATGCAGGCTTACGGGCCTAATGTCACACTATGTCGTCTGTGGGCCTATTGGGCCTTCATGGGCGTGAATCCTGGCCCAAAGTTGGGTTTCTAGTCGTATTCGTGCCGTGGTGGCCCAATAGGTGGCATTTATTTTTATTTTTTCCAGTTTTTTGTTTTGTTTTTTGCATTATTTATTTTTCTTTTGTTTTTTGATTTATTTTTTTAATTCTTTTTTGCTTTTAGGTCAGAAAATTATAAACTTTCTGTTAGTGCCATTACTTTTCAAATTTGAATAGCTAAAATTTGAATTCTTTGAAATTTGTGTGAATCACAAGTTTGTGATTAACTTACTATAAAAATAGTTTTTTTTCATTTTTTTGTTTTGTTTTTTGCATTATTTATTTTCTTTTTTTTTCTTTTTTAAAATTCTTTTTGCTTTCAGGTCAGAAAAATTATAAACTTTCTGTTAGTGCCATTAGTTTTAGAAAAATTATAAACTTTCTGTTATTGCCATTAGTTTTCAAACTTGAATTCTTTGAAATTTGTGTGAATCACAAGTTTGTGATCAACTTTACTCTAAAAATATTTTTTCTAGTTTTTTTGGTTTGTTTTTTGTATTATTTATTTTCTTTTGTTTTTTGCTTTATTTTTTAATTCTTTTTGCTTTTAGGTCAGCAAAATTATAAACTTTCTGTTAGTGCCATTAGTTTTAGAAAATTATAAACTTTCTGCTAGTGCCATTAGTTTTCAAATTTGAATAGTTAAAATTTGAATTCTTTGAAATTTGTGTGAATCACAAGTTTGTGATTAACTTTACTAAAAAAATGAGCATAGATGCGCCTATAGAGAAAATTCAACCTAATTTCATAATAAATTTCTATGAATTTCAGAGAAATTCAGTATGAATTTAGGTCAAATTCCCTGTATAAGGGCATCTATTTTCACTTTGAGAGGAGCTCAACAAGGCAGAGAGGGAGGGCTTATAAACCGTGTGAGCGCCTTCGTTGGCGAGGTGGGACTAAACTCGACCAAGAACGAGGACCAACCCTTTAGTCCCGGTTTGTGGCACAAACCGGGACTAATGGTCATGGGCCAGGGGCGAGGCGCATTGGTCCCGGTTCGTGCGTGGAACCGGGACGAACCGGGACCAATGGCCCACGTGGCTGCCCTCTTGAGTGTTCTTGGTGAGAACATAGTTGACAAGGAGCGAACCGGGATTAATGGTATTACGAGGGCCGAACCATATAAGACATTAAAGCATTTCAAATGAACTCTGAAAAAGTTGATAGTTGGCATCATATCATAATTTCACCCACATAGCATGTGCATGTACAAAACGGACAATGGTATCATACTCGTCTGTTACAAAGTTGGCATGGTATCATCATAATAGTTGCGGGAGAAAGTCTTCACTTTTTCTTCGCTTGTATCATTTGCTTATTGCGCCATAACCATGGATAATATTCGTCGTTTATCAGGATGCTTGGGTCAGCCTGGACTTTGAAGGGAGGAATTTCATGAAACTTTTCATAATCTTCAGACATGTCTATCTTGCCCTCCACTCCCACGATGTCCCTTTTTCACCGAAAAGAACTATGTGGCGCTTTGGCTCATCGTATGATGTATTCGCTTCCTTATCTTTTCTTTTTCTCGGTTTGGTAGACATGTCCTTCACATAGATAACCTGTGCCAGATCATTGGCTAGGATGAATGGTTCGTCAGTGTACCCAAGATTTTTCAGATCCACCGTTGTCATTCCGTACTATGGGTCTACTTGTACCCCACCTCCTGACAGATTGACCCCATTTGCACTTAAACAAAGGGACCGTAAAATCATGTCCGTAGTCAAGTTCCCATATGTCCACTATGTAACCATAATATGTTTCCTTTCCCCTCTCGGTTGCTGCATCAAAGCGTTCACCGCTGTTTTGGTTGGTGCTCTTTTGATCTTGTTCAATCGTGTAAAATGTATTCCCATTTATCTCGTATCCTTTGTAAATCAATATAGTCAAAGATGGTACCCTGGACAACAAGTACAACTCATCACAAAAAGTCTTGTCACCTCTGAGACGTGTTTCCAACCAACTGTTGAAAGTCCTGATGTGTTCACATGTAATCTAGTCGTCGCACTGCTCCGGGTGTTTGGAGCGCACAGACTGTTCTTGTGTTCATCGACATGCGGGGTCACCAAGGTAGAGTTCTCAGAAGCTGCAGTAGTGCCTGAGACCAAGAATATCCGTCCCTACATATTATTGAGTCCCCTCCAAGCGTGCCTTTTCCAGTCAATCTCCCCTCATACCGCGATTTAGGGTGACCTATCTTCTTAAGGCCAGGAATGAAGTCAACACAAAACCCAATGACATCCTCTGTTTGATGGCCCATGGAGATGCTTCCTTCTGGCCTAGCACGGTTACAGACATATTTCTTTAGGAATCCCATGAACCTCTCAAAGGGGAACATATTGTGTAGAAATACGGGCCCCAGAATGACAATCTCGTCGACTAGATGAACTAGGACACGCGTCATGATATTGAAGAAGGATGGTGGGAGCACCAGCTCGAAACTGACAAGACATTGTGCCACATCACTCCTTAGCCTTGGTACGATTTCTGGATCGATCACCTTTTGAGATATTGCATTGAGGAATGCACATAGCTTCACAATGGCTAATCGGACATTTTCCGGTAGAAGCCCCCTCAATGCAACCGGAAGCGCTATGCGTCATAATGACGTGGCGGTCATGAGACTTTAGGTTCTGGAACTTTTTCTCTGGCATATTTATTATTCCCTTTATATTCGATGAGAAGCCAGTCGGGACCTTCATACTGAGCAGGCATTCAAAGAAGATTTCGTTCTCTTATTTCGTAAGAGCATAGCTGGCAGGACCTTCATACTGCTTCGGAGGCATGCCGTCTTTTTCGTGCAAGCGTTGCAGGTCCTCCCGTGCCTCAGGTGTATCTTTTGTCTTCCCATACATGCCCTAGAAACCTAGCAGGTTCACGTAAAGGTTCTTCGTCATGTGCATCGCGTCGATTGAAGAGCGTACCTCTAGGTCTTTCCAGTAGGGTAGGTCCCAAAATATAGATTTCTTCTTCCACATGGGTGCATGTTCCTCAGCGTCATTCGGAACAGCTAGTCCGCCGGGACCCTTTCCAAAGATTACGTGTAAATCATTGACCATAGCAAGTACGTGATCACCGGTACGCATGGCGGGCTTCTTCCGGTGATCTGCCTCGCCTTTGAAATGCTTGCCTTTCTTTCGACATTGATGGTTGGTCGGAAGAAATCGACGATGGCCCAGGTACACATTCTTCCTGCATTTGTCTAGGTATATACTTTCAGTGTCATCTAAATAGTGCATGCATGCGTGGTATCCCTTGTTTATCTGTCCTGAAAGATTACTGAGAGCGAGCCAATCGTTGATGGTTACAAACAGCAACGCGTGCAGGTTAAATTCCTCCTGTTTGTGCTCATCCCACGTACGTACACCGTTTCCATTCCACAGCTGTAAAAGTTCTTCAACTAATGGCCTTAGGTACACATCAATGTCGTTGCCGGGTTGCTTAGGGCCTTGGATGAGAACTGGCATCATAATGAACTTCCGCTTCATGCACATCCAAGGAGGAAGGTTATACATACATAGAGTCACGTGCCAGGTGCTGTGGTTGCTGCTCTGCTCCCTGAAAGGATTAATGCCATCCGTGCTTAAACCAAACCATACGTTCCTTGGGTCACCTGCAAACTCAGTCCAGTACTTTCTCTCGATTTTTCTCCACTGCGACCCGTTAGCGGGTGCTCTCAACTTCCCGTCTTTCTTACCGTCCTCACTGTGCCGTCGCATCAACTTGGCATGCTCTTCGTTTCTGAACAGACGTTTCAACCGTGGTATTATAGGAGCATACCACATCACCTTCACAGAACCCTCTTCTGGGGGCTCGCCACAACATCACCAGGGTCATCTCGTCTAATCTTATACAACAATGCACCGCATACCGGGCATGCGTTCAGATCCTTGTACGCATTGCGGTAGAGGATGCAGTCATTAGGGCATGCATGTATCTTCTCCACCTCCAATCCTAGAGGGCATACGACCTTCTTTGCTGCGTATGTACTGTCTAGCAATTCGTTATCCTTTGGAAGCTTCTTCTTCAATATTTTCAGTAGCTTCTCAAATCCTTTGTCAGGCACAACATTCTCTGCCTTCCACTGCAACAATTCCAGTAATGTACCGAGCTTTGTGTTGCCATCTTCGCAATTGGGGTACAACCCTTTTTTGTGATCCTCTAACATGCGATCGAACTTCGGCTTCTCCTTTTGACTTTCGCATTGCATCCTTGCATCGACAATGTAAAACCCCAAAAATTTTAACCTTGTTTTATAAATTGAAACTTTGCCTGGAAACTTAAACCTTTGTTTTCTGGATTTTCTTTTGATTTCAGAACCATTCTTCCCTTTATTTTTATGGAGTTTTTATCCCAAGTGAAAAAAAAACTTCCCAATTTTATTGTACTCATTTGCCCTCTCTAATAAAACAATTATTTTATCAAGTAGGATTACTTATATAATCATTTTTTTCCTGAGCTTTATTTCTCTAATTTGGTTTTTCATAAATTTAGGGTTCCATTTGCACTGCAACCCTTTGATAAATTCATTCAGAAAATTCCACCAAAATTTGGAGATGTCATGTGATGTTTTTAAAACACTTTTATGCAAAAATATATTTCATTCCTTGGATATTTTGAGTTCTACACCAAGTTTTCAAATCTGGTCCAGTGGGCAGTTTTGCACTACAACCTATTTAAATATTTCCTTAAAGCTTCCACCAAAGTTTTGGGATGTCAACAGGAGTATATTAACTAACTTTTTGCAAAAACCCAGTGTTGTTCTTTGAAAAATTTGAGTGAATCAACCTCATTTCCATTCTGGTCCAACTTGACGATTTGTACTACAACTATGTTTTAACTTGCTCCTTTTGCTGTGATTCCTTTTCCTACTTGTAGTCCTCCCTGCTAAACCCTTAAGTCCAAAAGGTTGGACTCAATGGAGCAATTCTAGTTCTTGCAATCATGCCCTGTTCTTTCTGTCCAAATCTGAAGATTTGCAAAACTTGCACTAGCAAGTTTCTTCTTTTGGCAAACTAACCTCACCACCCTCTCTTTCATCTAAAGAGGCCCCACTCTGGAAGATTTGACCACTCCAAGAAATGCCTAGGATCATGTGGCATTCTGTCAAACACTTTATGGGCATGGCCAATTTTGACATGAGTTTTAGTTTGCACTATGAA
This sequence comes from Aegilops bicornis, assembly GCA_021605145.1. Classification (NCBI taxonomy): domain Eukaryota; kingdom Viridiplantae; phylum Streptophyta; class Magnoliopsida; order Poales; family Poaceae; genus Aegilops; species Aegilops bicornis. The sequence continues at coordinate 668,668,882 of CM038674.1, forward strand.
CTTGCTTGCCTTGCCTAACCACCTTGTCCAATAAACTCCCAGTTACTCCTAACCTAGGTCTGTTAAACCCGAAACTCACCCGAGACCTCTAGCACGCCCTGGCATTTTGTCGAGCACGTCCCGTGCGTGCTCTGGGCGCGAGAAGAGCACGCATTTAGCACGTGCCGCGCCCGAGCCGACGCGTCGCGCCCTGGTTTGGCCCACTCAGCAGAGCCGCGCCACTCACTCGGCTGCTCACCGCATCACGCAAAGCAGCCCTGGTGCCCTGCAGCACCACCGTCAGAGCCCCTTGGCGGTACGCCGGCGTCCTCAGCGCGTCTCTGCCAGGTCGGCGTCACCCGAGCCCCTCCAGCTCGCCACCTACCCTCAGGAACAGTCCAAGCCTATCCCCTCGCTCGTCTGCAAGCACTCGTCGCCGCCACGTCCTTCTGCAGCAATAGGGAGGCGGTTCGCCGGCGCCTTTATCCTCGGCCGCGGAACCGCCATGGATAAGCTATAAATAGGACCCCCGAGCTCGTCCAGGCCTGAAGCAACCTCTCTCACTCCCTCACCGATCCGCTCGTAGCAGTAGGAAGACCAGAGGGGTCGTCTTCCTCATCTTCGGCAATCTCAGCCGCCGCCACTGTCCCGGCCATTCCGGCACCACCAGAGCCTCCCCCTCTCCACTCTCTTCACCAGGAGCTCCCTCTCCCCCTCGTGAATCCATTGTCCTGCTCAATTTTGATCGGGACTAACCGTGGGAGAAAACCCACTCTGCCCGACGGCCACCGTCCGCTGCGGAGCTCGCCGCCAACAGCTCCGTCCACCCCGGGGACCGTAACGACTACCGCAGGGACCGCCTCAACCCCCTGAGCCCACGGGTGACCTCCGTTTCCCAAACAGTGCCGCCGTTCGCCGGCGAGCATCGCTGGAGTCCCGCCTCCACTCGGGGCAGAAGAAGAGGAGGGAGAAGACTAGTCAAACCTGACCAGTGGGTTCCACGGTGTCGGTGTACTAGAGTAGGGGTACCCTAGTATCCCGAACTCGTGCACGGACAGTCGCAGCACCCCGCGGCAGGGCTAGCCTGGTGACCGCCAGGGTCCTCAGCGGCTCCTTTGGAGCCATTCAAGAATAAAGTAATCAAGGCCCCGGCAAGAGGAGCTTGCCGGGAAGGCCACTCAGGGCACGAAGGAAACAATACCCCGGCAAGAGGAGCTTGCCGGGAAGGCTTGGTGAGCGACAAGCTCTGAAGCGACAAGAACCTTGCAGCGGCAAGGCGCTTGCCGCGGCAAGCAACTCTCTTCATCTCCGCTCCAGCTCATCCGCCAACGTGTCGCCATGGGGCTTTTCCAGGCACGCGTGTCAATGGGCTGTGCAGCCAGCGGGGAGCGGCGATAAGCGGCGCTGACAAGCTACCATCGTGGCAAACGGAGGCGCGCTTGACGGTCCCTGTTGCACTGTTCAGGCGACAGGGACGGACATTTATGGCTTTTGTCCCTTGCCGTCAGAGTTAGGTATAGACCATCAGACACCTGTACAAAGCGGTGTACCAACCTCTGTTTTACCTATTTTACCCTTGTCTACTTGCCACCTGTGGTGACCCCTTGTGCCTATAAAAGGAGGCCCAAGTGCAACGTAGAAAGGGTTCGGCTCCGGTTCAGTTCATTCGACTCACTCGAGACCACACTCATTCAGGCTAGGTTTTGTAACTCCCATTGCTCCCTAGCAAGAACACAATACAATCCACCAAGCAGCAGTAGGAGTGTTATCTCTCCGGAGAGCTCCGAAGCTGGGTAAATCTGCTCGTGTGCATCGCTTCGATCCACTCTTCGTGCAATCTCCGCCCCCCTCTAAACCACAAGGGACCCGGTCCCATAGGTGTTCGTGGGCCACGATCAGCTTCCCCGACATCTTTGGCGCGCCAGGTAGGGGATGTCGAGGCTGTGTGAACCTGATCCAGCGATCACACGAGCAACTTCATCATCATCTTCATCAACATGGCACCGAAGAAGAAGTCTTCAGCGGCAGCAGAGCCGTCCGCGTCGAACCCACCACCACCGGAGCTGACGGGTGGTGAGGAAGACGCTGGCGGGGGAACGGGCGTCGTCGAGAGAGCCCACGACACCGCCAGGTCCAAGGACAAAGCGGCGCAGGCGTCGGCGTCCGAATCCGCACCGCGTCCTTCTCAGGAGGCGCGGGACCGACAGCGTCATGATGCTCGAAGCACCATACGCTCGTTGGATCAAGGCCAAGCCAGAGGATCCCGAGGCCCTCGAGACCCGCATGCACGCCAAAGATGCCGCACGAATGCGGAGTACGGTCGCCATGGATGCTGCTCCTCCTAACTTGGTTAGGAGTCCGAGCACATCCTGTTCCTCGCTCCGTACGCCATTGCCACCCACCACTCCAGCGGAAGCCTTGGCGAGAGCTCAGCTACTTCTAGACTACCCTCCAACGGCCGACAAGGTCGACGAATGGAGGGCCACAATCCAAAGTCTCATCGGCTTCGCCAACGGCGATGTTCCGCGGCAACCAACTGCGTCCTTGCCGCGGCGAGGCGACAAGGCACGAGCCGGTGGCGACGAGACCTGCAGGGGTGACACCACCATGCACTCCCCTCCCCGAAGGCCAAGATCACCAGCTCCTCGGATCCACCTCGACAGCGACTCTACCGCGTCGTCGGATCCACGAGCTCGCCGTGATCAGCGCCAAGTTCTTAAGGAACGACAAGAAGAAGACGCTCGAACCCGCATCGAGCGCCGAAGAGAAGCGCGGCGTCAATCCGACTTGCCGTACGCGGTAGGTTGCCCCACGTTCACTCGTGAGCTGCGGCAAGTCCAGTGGCCCGACAAGAAAAACTTCAAGCCAGATGTGCCAGAGAAGTATGATGGCAGGACACACCCATCGGAGTTCCTCAGCATCTACACCATCGCGGTGCAGGCTGCGGGGGGACGAGACGACAAGATCCTTGCCAACTACTTCCCTCTGGTGCTCAAGCCAAACGTCAGATCTTGGCTCATGCACTTGCCGGACAGCTCCATATCTTCTTGGGCAGATTTGTGCCATCAGTTTGTTGGCGCCTTCACGGTGACCACAAGCCTCATGGCCAGGAGAGTGACCTTCACCTGCTTGCCCAGAAGGAAGGAGAGTCCCTGCGCAAGTTCATCCAGAGATTCAGTCGTGTGCATTACAACATCCCAGATGTCCACCCTGCCGCGGTGATCAGCGCGTTCCATCAGAACGTGCGGAACCGCAGGATGAGGGAGGAGATGGCGATGTGCAAAGTAAAAGACGTCAGCGAGCTCTACGCCCTGGCCGACAAATGTGCATGTGCTGAGGAGGGAAGAAGACTCCCAGGAGAGAATGTGGGAGCAGAATCTGACAGTGAGGAGACCGCCCCGGCAAGGAAGAGCCGGCGGCGGAACAATAGAAGGAAGAAGAACAAAGAAGTACTTGTTGTCGAGCAGTCCGGCAATGGAGGTCGCGCCGACAAGGCTAAGGCTGGTGGCTCCGGCAAGGAGGTTGCCGCTGACACCGACCGCCAAGCTGTGGCGGCCGCCGACAAGAAGGACAACTCCAATAAGCAGTACTGCAAGATTCACCGCACCAAGGGCCAGGACCTCCAGAGCTGCAAGAAAGTCGAGCAGCTTGTTGAACTGCAGAAGGCAGAATACGAGCGGCAAGACAAGGAGAAGGCCCAGGAAGGTGCAGGTGCAGCTAGCAAGAAGAGACCCGGCAGGGGAGGGCGCCGCGGCAAGGCCAAGCAGCGGCAAGGAGACAGACCTCCCCGCGGCCGCGACAAGGACGAAGACGATGATGATGACGAAGATATGGAGGAAGATGAAGCTGATGAGCAGGAGTTTCAGAAGGCAACAGAGGTCCTCTGCGTTGACGGTGGTGCTTCTCTGCATACTTCGCACCGCCAACTCAAACAGTGGATGCGAGAGGTTAATGCAGCAGAACCATCCGTGGAGTCACGCAAACCTCTGAAGTGGTCTAGCACGCCCATCATCTTTGACATTGAGGACCACCCTGATCGCATAACTGCGGTCGGGTGCTTGCCGATGTTGGTCTCACCAACTATCCGCAACCTCAAGGTCACCAAGATGTTGGTTGACGGCGGGGCCGGCCTGAACCTGATCTCCTCTGCAGTGCTCCATAATCTTCAAATCCGTGACAGTGAGCTCGAAGAGACTGGCACTTTCCAAGGAATCAACCCAGGAAGGAGCAAGCCGAAAGGGAAGATCACATTGCCAGTAACATTTGGCAGCGAGCTCAACTTCAGAACTGAGAGGGTCACATTTGACGTTGCCGATTTCCCATTGCCCTACAATGGCATACTTGGCCGTCCAGCACTTGCCAAGTTCATGGCAGCCTCTCATTATGCTTACAATCTACTCAAGATGCCCGGCCCGATAAGCGTCATTTCTGTCCATGGCGACAAGAAGGATGCGCTTATCTGCCGACAAGATTTACCGGGATGCAGCAGCTGCGACAGATAACAAATCACTTGCCGCTGAAGCTCTCGGGGGGAAGAAGAAGACCAAGTCCGGCAAGAGCTCTGATGCCCACTCCGGCAAGCGCACCTCTTCGGAGTGCTGCGCTACCGTCGAGGACCAAGAAAGTGCCCGCCAAGGAGGACGACACTGGTGGTACCTTCACCATCAGTGCCACGCTTGACCCTAAATAGGAAGGCGAGCTCGTTGCTTTCCTGCGGGCGAATGTCGATGTGTTTGCATGGCAACCATCCGACATCCCCGTGTTCCTGTGAAAGTAATTGAGCACCACCTAGCTGTCTGTCCTCACGCGTGGCCCGTCAAGCAAAAAGTTAGGAAACAAGCAGTGGAGCGCCAAGAGTTCATAGCAGAAGAAATCAAGAAGTTGGAAGCAGCAGGCCTTGTCAGAGGAGTGCTCCATCCCACCTGGTTGGCCAATCCGGTAGTTGTACGCAAGGCTAATGGGAAATGGAGACTTTGTATTGACTTCACAGATGTTAATAAAGCTTGTCCCAAAGACCCATTTCCCTTGCCACGTATCGACCAGATTGTTGACTCCACGGCTGGATGTGATTTGCTTCCATTTCTTGATGCATATTCAGGATATCATCTGATCTTCATGGCAGAAGAGGATGAAGAGAAAACCGCATTCATTACACCATGTGGCACTTACTGTTTCATACGGATGCCTTTCGGTTTGAAGAATGCTGGTTCAACATTTGCGAGAGTAGTCCATGATGCCTTTGAGCCACAAATACACAGAAATGTAGAAGCCTACATGGATGACATAGTGGTCAAGAGCAAGGACAAAGCAACTCGTTCAAGACTTAGATGAGACCTTTGCAAATCTGCGCAAGATCAACCTCAAGCTCAACCCCGAGAAGTGCGTGTTTGGAGTCCCTTCCGGCAAGCTTCTCGGGTTCTTTGTATCTCAGCGGGGAATTGAAGCCAATCCCAACAAGATCAAGGCCATTGAGCAGCACCGAAGCGCGTCAAGGATGTACGAAGACTTGCCGGTTGCGTGGCTGCTCTCAGCAGGTTTATCTCTAAGTCTGCTGAGCGCGCCCTGCCATTTTTCAAAATCTTGAAAAAGGCAGGTCCAATGAAATGGACTCCCGAAGCGGAGGCTGCGCTGCAGGACTTGAAGAGGTACCTGTCCTCCACTCCAATACTTGTCGCACCTAGGCCACAAGAGAAGTTGCTGCTGTATATAGCGGCAACCAATCAAGTGGTTAGTGCTGCGTTAGTAGCGGAGAGGGAGGCGGATGATGAGCCGACAACCGAGGCGGATGCATCCATTGACAAGCTGGGGGCTTCGCCGTCAAGCTCTGGTCCCGACAAGGACGGATCTGCGCAGGATTGCGACAAGATACAGAAAAGGATGGTGCAGCGCCCGGTCTACTTTGTCAGTTCCCTTCTGCAGGGGGCTAGATCAAGGTATTCTGGTGTGCAGTAACTGCTTTTCGGCCTTCTCATGGCCTCGAGAAAGCTGCACCATTACTTCCAAGCACATGAGATAACAGTTGTCACTCGCTTTCCGCTGAAGATGATATTGCAAAATCCAGAAGCAACAGGCAGGATTGTCGAGTGGGCACTGGAACTGTCAAGCTTTGGCCTCAAGTTTGAAAGCACTTCAACTATCCAAAGCAGAGCACTGGCAGAGTTTATAGCAGAATGGACGCCAACGCAAGATGAAGAAATTCCAGAGACGAGCATCCCCGTCAAGGAGGTAAATAAAGAGTGGCTGATGTACTTTGATGGTGCCTTCTCGCTGCAAAGCGCCGGTGCCGGCGTGCTGCTTATCGCACCCACCGGAGAGCACCTCAAGTACATAGTCCAGATGCACTTTCCCAAGGAACAAGCAACAAACAATACTGCAGAGTATGAAGGTTTGCTTGCCGGTCTCAGGATCGCGGTAGACCTTGGGATCAAGAAGCTCATTGTCAGGTGGGACTCGCAACTTGTCGTCCGCCAAGTAAACAAAGATTATCAGAGCCCGTTGATGGAAGCTTATGTTGATGAAGTGAGAAAGCTAGAAGAACACTTTGAAGGCCTGCAAATGGAACATGTTCCAAGAGCTCAGAATGATATTGCTGATGGCCTGTCAAAGTGCGCCGCACTCAAGTTACCTGTGGAACCAGGGATTTTTGTGCTCAAGCTGACTCAACCAACCGTAACACCATCAACTGGGCAGAACAAGAAGAGGAAGTTAGTTTCCGGTGACTACTTTCCGGTAGAGCTCCCTGAAGCCGCTGCCAAGAAGGTCCCCAAAATCAACGCAGATATCGCTGAGGAACAGTCTGCTCCGACAAACCCCAGGGTTTGTTTCCTCGAAGCAGACGCTCCCGACAAGTTTTGCTCCGGCAAGCTTGCCGGGGATCATCAAGCTCCGGCTGAGCCGCAGGTTCTTGCCGTAGAAGCTGATGTTCCCGCAGCGGCAGATGTGCCTTTAGTCCTTGTTGTCGAGCCGCAAGCTCCAGCATGGGCACAGCAGATCGTCCATTTCCTTCAGACAGGAGAACTTCCCGAAGAGCAAGAAGAAGCGGAAAGAGTAGCCCGGCAGTCAGCTATGTACCAGTTTGTTGACAACATCCTGTACAGAAGAAGTCTCAACGGTGTGAAATTGAAGTATATTTGCCGGGAAGATGGACAGAAGCTGTTGGCAGAGATACACGGAGGCATATGTGGTCACCACATTGGCGCAAGAGCACTTGCCGGCAAAGCTTTCCGGCAAGGTTTCTTCCGCCGAAGCCCTCCAGGATGCAACTGCACAAGTAACCAAGTGTGAAGCGTGCCAGTTCCATTCAAAAAAGATACACCAACCAGCTCAAGCTCTCCAAACGATCCCTTTATCCTGGCCATTTTCGGTCTGGGGGCTCGACATCCTCGGCCCCTTCCCCCGAGCTGTCGGGGGCTTTGAGTACTTGTACGTCGCAATCGACAAGTTCACAAAGTGGCCGGAAGTGGAAGCAGTGAGGAAGGTGACAGCACAGTCAGCAGTCAAGTTCTTCAGGTCAATTGTTTGCCATTTTGGGATTCCTAACAGGATCATCACCGACAAGGGCACACAGTTCACGAGCCGCACCTTCATGCAGTACGCCCAAGATCTTGGCGCCAAGATCTGCTTTGCTTCCGTTGCTCATCCAAGAAGCAACGGTCAAGCAGAGAGAGCAAACACTGAAGTGCTGCGGGGACTCAAGACCAGAACTTTCGACAGGTTGCACAAGTGCGGAAGAAACTAGATCGAGGAGCTGCCGGTGGTTCTTTGGTCGATCAGGACGACGCCAAATCGAGCCACTGGCCAAACACCTTTGGCTCTAGTCTATGGAGCAGAGGCAGTTCTCCCCACGGAACTCGTATACGGGTCACCTCGAGTGCTCGCTTATGATGAGCTTGAGCAAGAGCAGCTGCGCCAAGATGACGCGCTGCTCCTTGAGGAGGATCATCTTCAGGCTGCTGTACGAGCTGCTCGTTATCAGCAAGCTTTGCGCCGCTACCATAGCCGCAAAGTTAACGCCAGAAGCTTCGAGGAAGGCGACCTTGTTCTTCGGCGCGTTCAATCCGCCAAGAATTCCAACAAGTTGACGCCAAAGTGGGAAGGCCCTTATCGGGTGAAACGAGTCACTAGGCCTGGCGCTGTCCGCCTTGAGACCGAAGATGGCGTTCCGGTGAGCAACTCGGAATATAGAGCATCTTCAGAAGTTTTACCCATAGAGCGCGATTGCGGAACCTGCTCCAAGAACCACCCTTTTGTACAAGTCTTGCCGCCGTTGCATGTAATCCTTTGTACAAAGCCGGGCGCAGATCCTGTGCATCAATAAAGCTTATGTGTTGCACACAGTTTGTCAATTTCATACTTTCGTCATTGTTATGCATGTATTATCTGACATTTTGTGCAGCATCCACGCCCGGTAAGCGATAAAGAGCCACTAGGCTCCATAACTTTATTTTCTCTTCTTTCTTCTCAAAAGAGAGCAAGGTTCATCCACCCACAAGTTAACCGGGGAAGGAGAAGATAATGGTGTGGGCCACCAAGTGTCGCCGAGGAAGTATCACCTTGCTCGAAGCAAACAATGTAAAAGCTAAGTTGCTAAGCTTAGGCAATCAGTTTTAAATTTTCAAGTTATCTTCCTCGAACGATAGTACTTTGTATGGAAAACCCGTGCGGCGGAGGAACCAACTTCGCTGGCTAGCTTATACCTTACGTTGTTTCGAGTCCACTCAACAACTTAAGCGTGCTGCAACTAGTTGCGACAAGGTTGCTTGTCGGAGGCAGCATCGCCAGCAGGCTGCTGACGTTCCGCACTCAGCGCTAACGGCAAAGGTGTTCGCACCGACAAGTCCCCTAAAAGCGTAGGGCATAAAACATACAAGGGAAGAAATCAAGTAGAGGAAATAACATTGCGATCGATTGCCTAAGATAGTGTATATTACAAAATAACTTGTCGCAGATCTAATAAGTTGTTCTAACTATGGTCTGCAGCGACAAGGGAAAGATAAACTTGGCGGCCTAGTCCACGCGATCGCCATCAAGCCTCTTGACTTTGCTCACCCTGTCCATGATAGGTGCGACAAGGGCTTTGAGCACTACAACGTCAGCAGTTGGAGGCAGGGACTTGAGGACATTGGTGAAGTTGACGCCCGGATTGCGGAAGGCCACCTTCATCAGCACCTTCTGGAGGGCCCCGGCGCAGACTTGGCGCGACTCCTCAGCTAGCTGCTTTGGGATCTCCTCCGGATCCGGCTGGAGACCACAAGACGCCTTTGAAAAACAGGCTGAGCTTGGCGCTGGGTTGGAGGTTCTTGTCGGTGGAGTACCCAAGATCCACCATCCCCAGCTCCATCAGCTCATTGTGGACGGCGGCGGCGGTGTCCACAAGACCTTCTGTCCAGTGCATTATGCTGTCTCTGAGATTATTCTGGGCGGTCACGGCATTCGACAGCAGCTCCTCGTTGGCTTTGATCTTCTCCAACAGGCCCGCTTCTCGATCCTTGGCGCCGTTCAGCGTCTCCGTCAGGGTGGTCAGTTTCAGCTCCAGATCCGCCTTGGAGTCCTTGGCGGCGTCGATCTCCTTGATCTTCTCAGTGAGACGACCCTGCAACTCACCAAGAGTGTAGGCGTCCTTCTCGCGCTCATGCTTCAGCGCGGTGACCTCTTCGCCGCTCTTCTGGAGGGTGGCCTCCAGCTGGGTCACCCTCGTCTCTAATTCCTTCTTGGCGGCCTCGGCGGCCGCGGCAGCGTCCTTTGCCTCCTTGAGTGCTCCGCCAATTGATTGCTTTCAGCATGGCAAGATCTTCCTCAGAGCTATCGAGGTTGATCCTCCGCTGCCAGCTCACCTTCCTCTTGAGAGAGCTTCTCACGGCAAGCCTTTGCTGCCTCGACCTCGGCCTTCTCCAAGATAAAGGCCGTGCGCTCCTCAGCAAGCTGCTCCCGCCCAACTGCTATGTCCCGGAGAGTTTCCTTGTTGGCGCGCCGGAGCTCTTCTGCGCGTTTCTCCATATCAGCTCCCGCCCTCGCGACAAGAGCTTCCCCTTGTCGGGCGCGGTAGAGCGACAGCAGCTTCTTCAGCAGCTGCTCCTCCTCAGACTCGCCACTGCTGCTGCTTGGCGCGTTAACCAGCGACAGCCCAGCAGAGGCAAGCAGCTCCACGTCGAAGGTCTCTCCCTCGACCGGCGCCCTGGAGCTCGACGCCCATGGAAGCTTGATGAAGACACCTTCGCCGGCCTTCAGATAGGCGCTGGGCTGAGGCTCTTCGGAGTCGGGTGCGGCATCGGTGGCGGGGGGATCGACGGTCGGTGCAGCGCCTGGCGCTCCTGCGGCCTCAGGGCCGTCAGTATGATCACCGGACCCCTCCCCAGCCTCTGCGCCGGCAGCCTTGGCGGCCTCCTCGCCGGCGGACCCGTCGGCGCCGGCCTCCTCCTCCATGTTGGCGGCGTCGTCATTGTTGCCGCGAGCGTCCTCCTCGCCGGCAACCTCAGTCTCCATCGGCTCTCCGGCAGATGGATCTGATGATCAGAAAAAGAAAAGAACAAGTCAAGCAAATGTTCGAAGAGAAGAACAGAAGAGAAAAGACCCAAGGGAAATTTTCAGTCAAGAAGATTACCTGCAATGGGATCTGTAGCCGCGGTCTCCACCACCGGAGGGTCGTCGGCGCTGCCCCTTGTCGGAGAGGCCTCCCTTGCCGGAGAGCGCTCCCTTGGCGGAGAGTTCTCCCTCGGTGGCGTAGTTGAAGCAGACAGAACTTCAGGAGTGACCTCCGGGGCCTCCTGATGAGGCTGCTCTGCTCCTGCACAGTTCAACAAGTCAGATATCAGTAAAGAAGGAGCACCCAAGCACACCGAACCGTAAGAGATAATCCAAACACTTACGCTATGGGCTGTGCTGGGGGCTGCTCTGTTGAAGGGTTGCCGGATCCGGCAAGGGAGTCTCAAACGTGCCTCCTGTCGCCATAGGGGAATCGTCTTCGACAACGATCCCCGGAGTCTTGGCCCTTTTCGACGCCCTCTGAGCCAGCGTCCTGAAGAAGGAGAGAGCTCAGAATGAAGCAAGTCAGATACAAGACGAAGCAGTAAATTGAAGAATTAACAAGTAGCAGTGACAAGAACTTACTCTTCCTCTTCTTCCTCGGAGCTGAGAGCGAAGAAGTCAAATTCCGCTCCGGTGCGACGAGCTAGAGGAGTAGGCTCCCTCGGACGCTTGGCGGGTGCGGGGGCCGTGTCTCCAGAAGGCCCCGCTCCCGTTGCTGTGGCGGCAGGAGGCGCTCCCGCGGCAACAGTGCTTGTCGCGGTGGAGCGCGTCGGGCGGCGAGGCGGCTGTTGGGCCGCCTGCTGCCCCGCCACTTCTCCAGTCTTGCTGAGGCGTCTTCTTGGCGGGGCCGCGGGCTCCTCCCGCGGCAAGCTACTTGACGGTGGAGGGGGGGCGCCCCCGGCAGGCTCGTTCGGGTCAGCGTCGGGCTCGGCTTGCTCCTCCTCACCGACGAACTCTTCTCGATTGGCAAGGCTTGCCGCCTCGGCTGCCTCTGCCTCCTCGACGGAGAACCCGAACGCGCCGGCGGCGGCAGCTTCTGCCGCCTCCTCCAACCTTGTGGCGATGCGCGCCATCTCCTGCTCGGTGGTGTCGCGGGTGAGCCGCTTCTGCTCGTCGGCACGGATCGGCACTTCCGCCAAGTTGTCGAAGAACTGCTGCACGACGTCGTCGGCGGGCTCCTACCAAGTTGGAACGATTCCATGGGAATCGCACAACGGCATCATCGGGCGGATGCTGTCAAGCGACGAGTTGTTGCACAAGGGCACGACTCCCCTCGGCAACATGAACCACTCGGGGTGATCTTCATCAGGCTTGAACAGCTCCCGCAGCATGCCATCCAGCTCCAAGACGGTAAAGTTCCAGTTCAGACCCGGGCGCAGCCTCATGATGTCCGCCGCGTTTTGGAATTCCCAAGCAGGCCTCCTCCTCTCCTGCAAGGGCGCAATGCGGCGGCGAAGGAAGTCCGCGCCAACTGCTCCTACGGTAAGCCCTGCTTGCCGGAGGCACAAGATCCGGGTCACAGCAATCTTCAACTTGTCGTCCTCCGGCGCCAAGTTGCTCCAGCGCACTATGGGAGTTTGGCGCAGGGCAGTGAAAGGCTGTGGCTCCTCCTCTAAGATCCAACACCAGTCAGCTCTCCACTCCTCCCACTTGCTGCGCAGCTCTCCGTCAAGATATGCTTCCTTCTTGCCGATCCTGGAGACCCATGCAATCCCTCCGGCAAGCGGCTCTCCTCTCTCTACGAGGGGCATGAAGTAATGGCGGAAAAGTGCTACATTTGGGTGGACCGCGACAAAGTTCTCGCAGAGGTGTGCGAAAACAGCCATGGTGAGGACGGCGTTGGGGGTGAAATCAAGGAGGCGGAGGCCATATGTGTTCATGACATCGCAAAAGAATTCGGAAAAGGGCGGGCAGAGCCCGCAGTGGAAGAAAAGCGCGAAGAAAGGGTTCCCGATGGAAACCTTCTCGGATGTGGCGGCGGAGATCACCCTCGTGGCGCTGGTGCGCCCTGCGTCTCCGTCGACCAGAAGAGGTAGTACAGCTCTCGCAGCTCCTTCCGGTCGAGCAAGGGATCAAAGAGGGCCCGCTCCTTCCGCAGCGCCGCGAGCCGCTGCGCCTCGGCTGATTTCACCCCTTTGCCCTTGTCGGCTTTCGGAGCCATGGCGGAGGTGGTGGAGGAATCCGACGGCGTTGGTGGCGCCGGTGGCAATGGGGAGGGGGCGGAGCGTCGCTCTCTTTGGACTCGAGAAGAAGGGGAGGAGCGGTAGTGGTTTCTGATGTGACAGCAATGGCAAGTGGGCGTCCTGCCCCTGTCCCCCTGCTTATAAAGGGGGAGAGGGGACGGGCGTTCCGGTTTTCCCATTAAAGAAAGCCCCCACGATCTCTCCCACGACGCCACGTCCGGAACGTGCCGTTCGTAGGGGACGTGGTGGGTCCGAAGCGAATAACTGCGCGATCCGGGCCGCGCGTGCTGCAGAATGCTTTTGGGCCTGGCCCAACAGAGCTTGGCACCATGTGCGGCCCAGGCCCGGGGGCTCCTGTCGGTGTACTAGAGTAGGGGTACCCTAGTATCCCGAACTCGTGCACGACAATCGCAGCACCCCGCGGCAGGGCTGGCCTGGTGACCGCCAAGGTCCTCGGCGGCTCCTTTGGAGCCATTCAAGAACAAAGTAATCAAGGCCCCGGCAAGAGGAGCTTGCCGGGAAGGCCACTCAGTGCACGAAGGAAACAAGACCCCGGCAAGAGGAGCTTGCCGGGAAGGCTTGGTGAGCGACAAGCTCCTGAGCGCGACAAGAACCTTGCCGCGGCAAGGCGCTTGCCGTGGCAGGTAACCTCTCTTCATCTCCGCTCCAGCTCATCCGCCAACGTGTCGCCATGGGGCCTTCCCAGGCACGCGTGTCAATGGGCTGTGCAGCCAGCGGGGAGCGGCGATAAGCGGCGCTGACAAGCTACCATCGTGGCAAACAGAGGCGCACTTGACGGTCCCTCACAGAATGTTCAGCGACGAGGGACGGACATTTATGGCTTTTGTCCCTTGCCGTCAGAGTTAGGTATAGACCACTGTACATTGTACAAAGCGGTGTACCAACCTCTGTTTTTCCTATTTTACCCTTGTCTACTTGCCACCTGTGGTGACCCCTTGTGCCTATAAAAGGAGGCCCAAGTGCAACGTAGAAAGGGTTCGGCTCCGGTTCAGTTCATTCGACTCACTCGAGACCACACTTATTCAGGCTAGGTTTTGTAGCTCCCATTGCTCCCTAGCAAGAACACAATATAATCCACCAAGCAGCAGTAGGAGAGTTATCTCTCCGGAGAGCTCCGAAGCTGGGTAAATCTGCCCGTGTGCATCACTTCGATCCGCTCTTCGTGCAATCTCCGCCCCCCTCCGAACCACAAGGGACCCGGTCCCATAGGTGTTCGTGGGCCACGATCAGCTTCCCCGACACACGGGCCCACTGTCAGTGACCCACGCGCCGTCCATGCTGGAGTAAGTGGAAGCGTATTTCCAGAATGCGCCTTCGACATGGTTAGTTCGAACGTTTTTCTTTTTCTGTTTATTTAAAAAAAATAGATTTTGACTACAACTTTGACTGGCCATAACTTTTTAAATATAACTCCAAATGAATTGATTCTTTTTCCTACCTCTCTCAAATATTGTCTAGTTTATTTTAAAATTTATTTCAAATATTTTCAGACAACTTTTTGGTACTGTTTTTGAAACTATATATTGATTCAAAAATTTATTAAATAGGATTTTTGGAGAGAGGAGAAAGCTTTCAAAAGTTTTGGGAGTGCACCCTGCCTTTCCACACCTTGAAGGCAAGCATTCTGAACCCTAGTATAATGTTTTGCATACATTTTTTTACACGATTATGATACCACCACAATACGTGGAACCCGTTATTTTATGTGGTGATGTGATCATTTGCATGAATACTTATTTGAAACTTCCTTGCTGTTGAAAATGGACAGGCTTATGATAACGATCATCCTCGTATGCCTTTCGTGCGTTCCGGAAGGAAATGGGAAAGTCTCTGTCTTGGGTAGACCAGAGCTAGTTCCTAGTTCCTCGTCGAGACGAGTGTGTCCGGTATGGCATGAGGGTATGATGAGTGGTGATTCTGTCTGTTGGATGAAATAAATTCGTTATGCTAATCATGCAGGGAATACTTAAACGTCCTGAGTCGACCATAGATTGCAGTAACTCCCATAATTGTTTCATACTACCACTTGTCTCTTCAACAAGTAGGGTACGGTTCAGTAAGTCGTCAACCCCTCTCTAGCACACACCGTACAGAGAGGCCATGGTGGAAGATACCGGTTGTAGCTGGTAGACAGACCACCTGGTCCGGGAGCATGGGTGTTTCCGGCTGAGACCGAGAGGGGAGGCCACCCCTTAGAGCGCGCGATATAAATTTGATCCCATGCTATGCGAGGTTGTAGCCTCCCCACTTAGAGTTTTGCTTGACAGGTGTCATGGGTGATTCCGCATAACCGTAAGTTAAGCTGGTGTGTGCAAGTTAGGTGTGTTTTCAACTAAAAGGCCGTAGACGGAATTAGTCCCGATGGGCTAAAGGAAATCCGTTACTCCTGGGTAAAGAGTACACCCTCTATAGAGTTTAAACCTATTCGAATAGCCGTGTCCATGGTTAAGGATTACAGTCTGGGATGGGTCAAGTGTCGGTCTTAGTGTCGATCTTCGGAGGAGATATTGTTAAACCAAACTTGGAGCCTGACTTGTGACTTGTGAGGACCATGATTATTATATTGTCAAGGACTAACCCGTTATATTATTTGAATTATCGAGTATCCCTGGGATGGTTCTACCTCCTGGATATTCACCGTGATTATTTATAAGCCCTTTATGTGGTGTCGCTGAGACGCCCGACTGTGGCATGCTTGCTATTCATTTAATTTATGAGCCCTTTATGTGGTGTCGCTGAGACGCCCGACTGTGGCATGCTTGTTATTTATTTTTCTTTATAAGCCCTTTATGTGGTGTCGCTCAGACGCCCGACTGAGGCATGCTTGTTATTTACCATCAATTCGAGACGTCGCTTCAGACATCCGAATGGTGCATTTTATTCCTACTCTGTCATTACATATTCATTGTTACATATTAATAACCTGCTTGCATGCATCAAGGATTTTATTTTTATGACTGACGTTGCGATCATAGAATATTTTTCAGAGCATGATTATCAGTTGTTATATTATACCTGTGTTCATAATGTTTGCGAGTACATTCAAAGTACTCACTGGCTTGTCCCTGGCTATTGTCTTGGCCAGATTTCTTGCGTGGAGAGGAGCGTTGCGATGACAGTCCCGGAACCTACGCAATGATGATAGCAGCCTCACGAAGATAGGAGTTATCCCGTCACCGTTCCTGTGGGGAAATGGAGTCCCATAGACGCTGATGATCCACAAACCGCTTCCGCCATCAACCACTAGAAACCATTTGTTATACTCACAGACCAGCATGGTCTTGTACTACATATTTTGTGTTTTGCTTTTAATTTCTGTATCAAGTTGGTGCCTCATCAGCTAACAGTAATCCTGGGGCTGGTGAGCACAAAGGCCATTTTCTGGAAATCAATACCCGGAAAACCGGTCGCCACAAACTTGGTATCAGAGCCAGGCTGACCATTGGCTAATCCTATCTTAGCCAGGTCGAAAAACCTTGGTTAACCAAACCACCAGACCTTAACCAAAACCCAGCCAAGCTTCCCATGCAAGATAGCCACGCAGTGAGCCTGACACCTTTTGGCAGTCGGTGCCCAACCTATCAACCTAGCCCGTCGATCTCGCGCCAGTAACTAGCACCTAAGACGTCTCGTTCGCAAGCGTGCGAACGAAGACTCCGTCCCCTTTTTCCTATAAAAAGGGCACGCTAGCCTCAACTCAGCACAGCACAACCTCTACCCGAAACCGAGCCATAATGCCTGGCCCCGTCGTGCACAATGAGACCACAGCAACCCACCTTGGAGGTTTTGTGACCATACTCACAAACCTCACCCGTCGTGCCTATGTGTTAGAAGAGCCCCCAGAATATGTTGTGTACCAAGGACCCATGAGCGGTGAGAGCCGTCAATTCTGGGCCACTGTACACATCTACGGTAGGGGTCTGTCGCCAGAACGCCCCTACAGGTTCACCGGAAGGACAACTTCCTTTGAGCCACAAGCCGTCCAGCTAGCGGCGCGAGAGGCTATAGTTCAACTCCGGCACTTGTCGCCCCGAGTTAACTGTCGCTCGTTCCACTACTACCCCAGACGAGAAGGGTATGGCAGACCACCCCAAGTTGCCAACGGAGATCACGAGACAGATCCTGCATTGTTGCACCTAGTGCGCTATGTAGGTGCACTAGAGGCACTGTTTGATCAAATCACCATTGATCTGATCGCAGCTCGTGGAGAGCTGGTTCGCCGAGCCCCGGCGAGAGGAGAAGACGAACCCGACACCGACAACCTAGTCGTGTTGTTCGGACACCCGATCGAGACCCTGAGGTCTCCCCCAGCCATTGGCCAAGGCGCTTTGATGACCCCAGAAGTGCTTCGTCGCCTTTTGGGAGCACACTCCAACGGGGTTGTGGCCAACAATCCCCGAGATGGTCATCATCGCTACCCCGACCCTGCAGCCCCGCAACCCCCTCCAGCTAATCCCGACAGTGAGACCCGAGGAGAAGCCTCGACATCCACAAGGCAAGCCCTCTTGGATATCAACGAGGTAGACTGAATCACTCGAATAGTACCGAGTCTCAGTGTATCCTCGCATTGTAATCATGTGACCTTGTAAATAAATGCAGCCTGTCGTCGTGCCTCTGTTTTAAATAGTAGCCTTGCATGGATATGTCAGCATGCAGTGTAATTTTTCTAATCCTTGGCACAGCTACCAAAACCACCCCGACAACCCCCACAGTGATACGTCACTTTGGTGAGATTTGTATCTGTGGCTTTGACCCCGACCCCTGGAGCTGATCTAGCAAATTTATTACCTTTCACCACGGTAAATGACCCAGCTCCAGTGCTATAAAAAGGCCCCCTCATGACCTTACCAAGCACCCCTCACCTTGTGCACCATCCTCACAACCCTTTCTTGCCATGCCAAGCCCTAGTATTTATCTGAGAACCCCAGATGCAACCCCGGGTAGTTTTGTCAAAATATTGTGGGATTTTACCTGCAGCACCATGGGTTCTACCCAGCCACCCCAGTACGAGCTGTTCAAATCGAGAATCACCCATTCCACCTCAAAATATTGGGCAGCAGTACACATCCCTCCCGTAGACTCCAACCAAGACCCAACGGAGGTCTCCTTCGTGGGGAAATCTATGCCGACCCCACATATGGCCATAGAAGCTGCTGCGTATGAAGCACTTGCTCGCATTTGATTCGCGGTACCCTATGCCAGCGAACGAGGGTATTATTACTTTCCGAGCCGTGCAGCACCCGGAGAAGTAACATCTTTTCCCGATGGACGAATTGAGAGAGACCCAGTACTGGCCAATCTTGTCCAGTACGTCATTGCTCAAGAACGTTTAACCCAACGTGTGACGGGTTATATCCAGAGTCTTGCGGATTTAAATCCTCAGATCGCCATCGGCAGGCCACTGAGACCCGACCAGGAGAGACGCATCCATCGACTGGTCAATCCGCTTTCCCCGATAGAAGAAGAGTGCATCCCAGTACCAGAGACGTTTTCTCGGAACCCCGTCCAGTTACCATTTGCATTATAGACGTCGCAGCTGTGTTTATTATTGCAACATTTATTTTTGCATTGTAACTTATGCGTGGTACCCCGAGTTTGTGCGGCAAGTAAATTATTTAGTTTCTATTAATGTGAGTAGTTCTGTTGTGGTTTGACTCTAATATATTACTATTGTTCTGTCGCGAAAAGTCCTGGAGTGAGATTTCTTTTCCCTGAGTTGCTGCATCATATGCCTTCTCACGACATGGGATTTTTCTTATTCGCGCAGCACCACGGCATCAGACTCACAACCACAGTCACTCGAACACACACACACACACCGCTATCAAAAACTCACAACCGTGTTGCATCTAGCTGAACACCTCCCGACAACGGTTAGCACCCGACACACCCCCACCTACTCCTCGTGATCACCGCCACCGCGGAGAGCCAACACCCGAGCAGCAGCATCGCGACGATCATCGAGGATCATCGCGCACAGGAGCACGGAGAACCCCAGCACGGCTGCCAGCCCTCCGCACACCAGGATCACGTACCAGTCCGGCACCACCTCCGCCATTAGAGCCTCGCCTCGAGCTTCGGCAAACGGAGACAGAGGAGAAGGAAGGCGAAGGAGGAGCTAGGCTAGGTGTGAGGAAGAAGAAAGGAGCACCCCAGTCGTTTTATAGCTCCAGCTCGGTGTACGGTGGGCAAGGTCCACCAGAGCCGCTCGTTGCTCGATCGTCGGTGTTCGGAGGCGAATCATGCGGCTGACAACAGACTGGCCCGCGAGGTGAGTGCACGCCTGCACCGCAGTAGCTAGCACGCTGCCGCACTACCGCAGTCTGGCCTAGATGCCCTACGCGCTAGACGTCGCCGGTGGAGAAAGCGCTTGAAAGCGCCAAGGGAGAGAGGAAGAAGAGAGAGCCAGATGAAGAAGAAGAGACTGACAGTGGGCCCCGGGTCCACCTGTCAGCCAGAGGGAGCACTGCGCTCTCGGGCACGACCAGCGTATTTTAAGATTTAGATTTTATTCTAAATTTATATCCAGCGTAGAAATCTCTCGTTTTTGCCCCTAACCGTAGATTTTTCCCCGCAGCGCTAGTATCCCACACTGTATTTTTGCACCACTTATTGCCCTCTCACTGTAGCCGCTTTTTACCGCTTAAGTAAAGTAATTGTTTTAATTTGGTAAAAATAAAATTTTTTTAGGCAACCCTTAGCAAATCTCGAGGACGAGATTTTTTTAAGGGGGGTAGTGTTGTAACACCCCAAAAATTTTAACCTTGTTTTATAAATTAAAACTTTGCCAGGAAACTTAAACCTTTGTTTTCTGGATTTTCTTTTGATTTCAGAACCATTCTTCCCTTTATTTTTATGGAGTTTTTATCCCAAGTGAAAAAAAAACTTCCCAATTTTATTGTACTCATTTGCCCTCTCTAATAAAACAATTGTTTTATCAAGTAGGATTACTTATATAATCATTTTTTTCCTAAGCTTTATTTCTCTAATTTGGGTTTTCATAAATTTAGGGTTCCATTTGCACTGCAACCCTTTGATAAATTCATTCAGAAAATTCCACCAAAATTTGGAGATGTCATGTGATGTTTTTAAAACACTTTTATGCAAAAATATATTTCATTCCTTGGATATTTTGAGTTCTACACCAAGTTTTCAAATCTGGTCCAGTGGGCAGTTTTGCACTACAACCTATTTAAATATTTCCTTAAAGCTTCCACCAGAGTTTTGGGATGTCAACAGGAGTATATTAACTAACTTTTTATCAAAAACCCAGTGTTGTTCTTTGAAAAATTTGAGTGAATCAACCTCATTTCCATTCTGGTCCAACTTGACGATTTGTACTACAACTATATTTTAACTTGCTCCTTTTGCTGTGATTCCTTTTCCTACTTGTAGTTCTCCCTGCTAAACCCTTAAGTCCAAAAGGTTGGACTCAATGGAGCAATTCTAGTTCTTGCAATCATGCCCTGTTCTTTTTGTCCAAATCTGAAGATTTGCAAAACTTGCACTAGCAAGTTTCTTATTTTGGCAAACTAACCTCACCACCCTCTCTTTCATCTAAAGAGGCCCCACTCTGGAAGATTTGACCACTCCAAGAAATGCCTAGGTGCATATGGCATTCTGTCAAACACTTTATGGGCATGACCAGTTTTGACATGAGTTTTAGTTTGCACTGTGAACTTGCTTCCCTTGCCTAACCACCTTCTCCAATAAACTCCCAGTTACTCCTAACCTAGGTCTGTTAAACCCCAAACGTCCCGTGCGTGCTCTGGGCGCGAGCAGAGCGCGCGTTTAGCATGTGCCGCGCCCGAGCCGCCGCGCCCCTGGTTTTGCCCACTCAGCAGAGCTGTGCCACTCACTCGGCTGCTCACCGCATCACGCCAAGCAGCCCTGGTGCCCTGCAGCACCGCCGTCAGAGCCCCTTGGCGGCACGCCGGCGTCCGCAACGCGTCTCTGCCAGGTCGGCGCCGCCCGAGCCCCTCCAGCTCGCCACCAACTCTCTGGAACAGTCCAAGCCTATCCCCTCGCTCGTCTGCAAGCACTCGTCGCCGCCACGTCCTCCTACAGCAACAGGGAGGCGGTTCGCCGGCGCCCTTATCCTCGGCCACGGAACCGCCATGGATGCGCTATAAATAGGACCCCTGAGCTCGTCCAGGCCTGAAGCAACCTCTCTCACTCCCTCACCGATCCGCTCCTAGCAGTAGGAAGACCAGAGGGGTCGTCTTCCTCATCTCCGGCAATCTCAGCCGCCGCCACTGTCCCGGCCATTCCGGCACCACCAGAGCCTCCCCCTCTCCACTCTCTTCACCAGGAGCTCCCTCTCCCCCTCATGAATCCACCCCCCTTCTCAATTTTGATCGGGACTCGCCACCGTCCGCTGCGGAGCTCGCCGCCAATAGCTCCGTCCACCCCGGGGACCGTAACGACTACCGGAGGGACCGCCTCGACCCCCTGAGCCCACGGGTGACCTCCGTTTCCCGAACGGTGCCGTCGTTCGCTAGCAAGCATCGCCGGAGTCCCGCCTTTGCTTGGGGCAGAAGAAGAGGAGGGAGAAGACCAGTCAAACCTGACCAGTGGGTCCCCCTGGCCCACTGTCAGTGACCCACGCGCCGTCCACGCTGGAGTAAGTGGAAGCGCATTTCCAGAATGCGCCTTCGACGTGGTCAGTTCGAAACGTTATTCTTTTTCTGTTTATTAAAAAAACAGATTTTGACTACAACTTTGACTGGCCATAACTTTTTAAATATAACTCCAAATGAATTGATTCTTTTTCCTACCTCTCTCAAATATTGTCTAGTTTATTTTAAAATTTATTTCAAATATTTTCAGACAACTTTTTGGTACTGTTTTTGAAACTATATATTGATTCAAAAATTTATTAAATAAGATTTCTGGAGAGAGGAGAAAGCTTTCAAAAGTTTTGGGAGTGCACCGTGCCTTTCCACACCTTGAAGGCAAGCATTCTGAACCCTAGTATAATGTTTTGCATACATTGTGTGACACAATTATGATACCACCACAATACGTGGAACCCGTTATTTTATTTGGTGATGTGATCATTTGCATGAATACTTATTTGAAACTTCCTTGCTGTTGGAAATGGACATGCTTATGATAACGATCATCCTCGTATGCCTTTCGTGCCTTCCGGAAGGAAACGGGAAAGTCTCTGTCTTGGGTAGACCAGAGCTAGTTCCTAGTTCCTCGTCGAGACGAGTGTGTCCGGCATGGCATGAGGGGTATGATGAGTGGTGATTCTGTCTGTTGGATGAAATAAATTCGTTATGCTAATCATGCAGGGAATAGTTAAACCTCCTGAGTCGACCATAGATCGAGTCTTGTTCCAGTAACTCCCATACTTGTTTCGTACTACCACTCGTCTCTACAACAAGTAGGGCACGGTTCAGTAAGTCGTCAACCCCTCTCTAGCACACACCGTCTGTAGAGGCCATGGTGGAAGATACCGGTTGTAGCTGGTAGACAGGCCACCTGGTCCGGGAGCATGGGTGTTTCCGGTTGAGACCGAGAGGGGAGGCCACCCCTTAGAGCGCGCGATATAAATTTGATCCCATGCTACGCGAGGTCGTATCCTCCCCACTTAGAGTTTTGCTTGACAGGTGTCATTGGTGATTCCAGACACCGGTAAGTTAAGCTGGTGTGTGCAAGTTAGGTGTGTTTTCAACTAAAAGGCCGTAGACGGAATTAGTCCCGATGGGGTAAAGGAAATCCGTTACTCGTGGGTAAAGAGTACACCCTCTGCAGAGTTTAAACCTATTCGAATAGCCGTGTCCATGGTTAAGGATTACAGTCTGGGATGGGTCAGGTGTCGGTCTTAGTGTCGATCTTCGGAGGAGATATTGTTAAACCAAACTTGGAGCCCGACTTGTGACTTGTGAGGACCATGATTATTATATTGTCAAGGACTAACCCGTTATATTATTTGAATTATCGAGTATCCACAGGATGGTTCTACCTCCTGGATATTCACCGTGATTATTTATAAGCCCTTTATGTGGTGTCGCTGAGACGCCCGACTGTGGCATGCTTGCTATTCATTTAATTTATAAGCCCTTTATGTGGTGTCGTTGAGACGCCCGACTGTGGCATGCTTGTTATTTATTTTTCTTTATAAGCCCTTTATGTGGTGTCGCTCAGACGCCCGACTGAGGCATGCTTGTGTTATTTACCGTCAATTCGAGACGTCGCTTCAGACATCCGAATGGTGCATTTTATTCATACTCTGTCATTACATATTCATTGTTACATATTAATAACCTGCTTGCATGCATCAAGGATTATATTTTTATGACTGACATTGCGATCATAGAATATTTTTCAGAGCATGATTATCAGTTGTTATATTATACCTATGTTCATAATGTTTGCGAGTACATTCAAAGTACTCACTGGCTTGTCCCTGGCTATTGTCTTGGCCAGATTTCTTGCGTGGAGAGGAGCGTTGCGATGACAGTCCCGGAACCTACGCAACGGTGATAGCAGCCTCGCGAAGATAGGAGTTATCCTGGTCAGCTGTTCCTGTGGGGAAATGGAGTCCCATAGACGCTGATGATCCACAAACCGCTTCCGCCATCAACCACTAGAAACCATTTGTTATACTCACAGACCAGCATGGTCTTGTACTACATATTTTGTGTTTTGCTTGGAATTTCTGTATCAAGTTGGTGCCTCATCAGCTAACAGTAATCCTGGGGCTGGTGAGCACAAAGGCCATTTTCTGGAAATCAATACCCGGAAAACCGGTTGCCACAGACAATGACCCGGCGGAGATCATCATCATCGGGCACATCGTCTGGTTCCTCTTGATCTTCAGCAGCTTCCCCCGTTGCAGCATCATTGGGCACATCATCTGGTTCCTCTTGATCTTCAGCAGCTTCCCCCGTTGCAGCATCACCGTATTCAGGGGGCACATAGTTGTCATCGTCCTCTTCTTCTTCGCCGGCTTCCATCATAACCCCTATTTCTTCGTGCCTCATCCAAACATTATAGTGTGGCATGAAACCATTGTAAAGCAGGTGGGTGTAAAGGATTTTCCTGTTGGAAATATGCCCTAGAGGCAATAATTAATAAAATGATTCTTATTATATTTCCTTGTTCATGATAATTGTCTATTATTCATGCTATAATTGTGTTATCCAGAAATCATAATACATGTGTGAATACATAGACCAGAACATGTCCCTAGTGAGCCTCTAGTTGACTAGCTCATTGATCAACAGATAGTCATCGTTTCCTGACTATGGACATTGGATGTCATTGATAACGGGATCACATCATTAGGAGAATGATGTCATGGACAAGACCCAATCCTAAGCATAGCACAAGATCGTGTAGTTCGTTTGCTAGAGCTTTTTCAATGTCAAGTATCATTTCCTTAGACCATGAGATCGTGTAACTCCCGGATACCGTAGGAGTGCTTTGGGTGTACCAAACATCACAACGTAACTGGGTGGCTATAAAGGTATACTACAGGTATCTCCGAAAGTGTCTGTTGGGTTGACACAGATCGAGACTGGGATTTGTCACTCCGTATGACGGAGAGGTATCTCTGGGCCCACTCGGTAATGCATCATCATAATGAGCTCAATGTGACCAAGTGTTTGATCATGGGATCATGCATTATGGTATGAGTAAAGTGACTTGCCGGTAACGAGATTGAACGAGGTATTGGGATACCGACGATCCAATCTCGGGCAAGTAACGCACCGATTGACAAAGGGAATTGTATACGGGATTACTTGAATCCTCGACATCGTGGTTCATCCGATGAGATCATCGAGGAGCATGTAGGAGCCAACATGGCTATCCAGATCCCGCTGTTGGTTATTGACCGGAGAGTCATCTCGGTCATGTCTGCGTGTCTCCCGAACCCGTAGGGTCTACACACTTAAGGTTCGGTGACGCTAGGGTTGTAGAGATATTAGTATGCAGTAACCCGAAAGTTTTTCGGAGTCCCGGATGAGATCCCGGACGTCACGAGGAGTTTTGGAATGGTCCGGAGGTGAAGAATTGTATATAGGAAGTCCAGTTTCGGCCATCGGGAAAGTTTCGGGGGTCACCGGTATTGTACCGGGACCACCGGAAGGGTCCCGGGGGTCTACCGGGTGGGGCCACGTATCCCGGAGTGCCCCGTGGGCTGAAGTGGAAAGGGAACCAGCCCCTGGTGGGCTGGTGCACCCCCCTTGGGCCTCCGCCTGCGCCTAGGGTTGGAAACCCTAGGGGTGGGGGCGCCCCACTTGGCTTGGGGGGCAAGTTCCCCCCTTGGCCGCCGCCCCCCCCCCTTGAGATGGGATCTCTAGGAGGCCGGCGCCCCCCAGGGCCCCTATATAAAGAGGGGGAGGGAGGGCTGCGCACCCCTGCTCCTGGTGCTTCCCTCTCCCTCCGCAACACCTCTCCCTCTCGCTGAGCTTGGCGAAGCCCTGCCGAGATCGCCGCTACTTCCACCACCACGCCGTTGTGCTGCTGGATCTCCATCAACCTCTCCCTCCCCCTTGTTGGATGAAGAAGGAGGAGACGTCTTCCCGAACCGTACGTGTGTTGAACGCGGAGGTGCTGTCCGTTCGGCACTAGGATCTTCGGGTGATTTGGATCACGACGAGTACGACTCCCTCCACCCCGTTCTCTTGAACGCTTCCGCACATGATCTACAAGGGTATGTAGATGCACTCCTCTCTCTCATTTCTAGATGACTCCATAGATTGATCTTGGTGAAGCGTAGAAAGTTTTTATTTTCTGCAACGTTCCCCAACAGTGGCATCATGAGCTAGGTCTATGCGTAGTTTCTATGCACGAGTAGAACACAATCTTGTTGTGGGCGTAGATGTTGTCAATTTTCTTGCCACTACTAGTCTTATCTTGTTTCGGCGGCATCGTGGGATGAAGCGTCCCTGACCGACCTTACATGTACGCTTACGTGAGACAGGTTCCACCGACTGACATGCACTAGTTGCATATGGTGGCTAGCGGGTGTCTGTCTCTCCCACTTTAGTCGGATCAGATTCGATGAAAAGGGTCCATATGAAGGGTAAATAGAAATTGGCATATCACGTTGTGGTTTTACAAAGGTAAGAAACATTCTTGCTAGAAACCTATAGAAGCCACGTAAAAACATGCAACAACAATTAGAGGACGTCTAACTTGTTTTTGCAGCATATGCCTTGTGATGTGATATGGCCAAAAGGATGTGATGAATGAAATATATGTGATGTATGAGATTGATCATGTTCTTGTAATAGGAATCATGACTTGCATGTCGATGAGTATGACAATCGGCAGGAGCCATAGGAGTTGTCTTTATTTTTTGTATGACCTGCGTGTTATTGAATAACGCCATGTAAATTACTTTACTTTATTGCTAAACACGTTAGCCATAGAAGTAGAAGTAATCGTTGGCGTGACAACTTCATGAAGACACGATGATGGAGATCATGATGATGGAGATCATGGTGTCATGCCGGTGACGAAGATGGTCATGACGCCCCGAAGATGGAGATCAAAGGAGCAATATGATATTGGCCATATCATGTCACTATTTGATTGCATGTGATGTTTATCATGTTTTGCTTCTTATTTTCTTAGTACGACGGTAGTAAATAAGATGATCCCTTATAATAATTTCAAGAAAGTGTTCCCCCTAACTGTGTTCCATTGCGAAAGTTCGTTGTTTCGAAGCACCACGTGATGATCGGGTGTGATAGATTCTAACGTTCACATACAACGGGTGTAAGACAGATTTACACATGCAAAACACTTAGGTTGACTTGACGAGCCTAGCATGTACAGACATGGCCTCGGATCACAAGAGACCGAAAGGTCGAACATGAGTCGTATGGAAGACACGATCAACATGGAGATGTTCACCGATGATGACTAGTCCGTCTCACGTGATGATCGGACACGGTCTAGTTGAGTCGGATCATGTATAACTTAGATGACTAGAGGGATGTCTAATTTGAGTGGCAGTTCATTAAATAATTTGATTAGATGAACTTAATTATCATGAACTTAGTCTAAAAACCTTTGCAAAATGTCTTGTAGATCAAATGGCCAACGCTCATGTCAACCTCAACTTCAACGCATTCCTAGAGAAAACCAAGCTGAAAGATGATGGCAGCAACAATACGGACTGGGTCCGGAACCTGAGGATCATCCTCATAGCTGCCAAGAAAGCATATGTCCTAGAAGGACCGCTAGGTGTCGGTGTACTAGAGCAGGGGTACCCTAGTATCCCGAACTTGTGCACGGACAGTCGC
Source organism: Aegilops bicornis (assembly GCA_021605145.1). Classification (NCBI taxonomy): domain Eukaryota; kingdom Viridiplantae; phylum Streptophyta; class Magnoliopsida; order Poales; family Poaceae; genus Aegilops; species Aegilops bicornis. Next base: position 668,695,859 of record CM038674.1, read on the forward strand.
AGCACCCCGCGGCAGGGCTGGCCTGGTGATCATCAAGATCTTCCACGGCTCCTTTGGAGCCATTCAAGAGCAAAGTAATCAAGGCCCCGGCAAGAGGAGCTTGCCGGGAAGGCCACTCAGGGCACGAAGGAAACAAGGCCCCGGCAAGAGGAGCTTGCCGGGAAGGCTTGGTGAGCGACAAGCTCCCGAGCGCGACAAGAACCTTGCCGCGACAAGGTGCTCGCCGCGGCAAGTGACCTCTCTTCATCTCCGCTCCAGCTCATCCGCCAACGTGTCGCCATGGGGCTTTCCCAAGCAGCGTGTCGACGGGCTGTGCAGCCAGCGGGAGCAGCGATAAGCGGCGACAAGCCACCATCGTGGCAAACGGAGGTGCACTTGACGGTCCCTGTTACCTTTGTTCAGCGGCGAGACGGGCATTTATGACTCTTGTCCCTTACCGTCGAGTTAGGTATAGATCATCAGACCTTTGTACAAAGCGGTGTACCAACCTCTGTTTTACTATCCTACCCTTGTCTACTTGCCACTGTGGTGACCCCTTGTGCCTATAAAAGGAGGCCCAAGTGCAACGTAGAAAGGGTTCGGCTCCGGCTTAGTTCATTCGACTCATACGAGACCGCACTCAGGCTAGGTTTTGTAGCTCCCATTGCTCCCTAGCAAGAACACAAATAATCCACAAAGCAGCAGTAGGAGTATTATCTCTCCGGAGAGCTCCGAAGCTGGGTAAATCTTCTCGTGTGCATTGCTTCGATCTGCTCTGCGTGCATTCTCCGCCCCCTCCGAACCACAAGGGACTCGGTCCCGTAGGTGTTCGTGGGCCACGATCAGCTTCCCCGACATCTTTAGCGTGCCAGGTAGGGGGCGTCGAGGCTGTGTGAACCTGATCCAGCGGTCACACGAGCAACTTCATCATCACCTTCATCAACATGGCGCCGAAGAAGAAGTCTTCGGCAGCAGCAGAGCCATCCGCGTCGAACCCACCACCACCGGAGCTGTCAGGTGGTGGGGGAAACGCTGGCGGAGGAACGGGCGTCGTCGAGAGAGCCCACAACGCCGCCAGGTCCAAGGACAAGGCGGCACAGGCGCCGGCGTCCGAGTCTGCACCGCGTCCTTCTCAGGAGGCGCGGGACCGACAGCGTCATGATGCTCGCGGCACCATACGCTCGTTGGATCAAGGCCAAGCTGGAGAATCCCGAGGCCCTCGAGACCCGCATGCACACCAAAGATGCCGGTGCAGTGGAGTACGGTCGCTTAGGGATGCTGCTCCTCCTAACTTGGTTAGGAGTCCGAGCACATCCCGTTCTTCGCTCCGTACGCCATTGCCACCCACCACACCAGCAGAAGCCTTGGCAAGAGCTCAATTACTTCTAGACTACCCTCCAACGGCCGACAAGGTCGACGAATGGAGGGCCACAATTCAGAGTCTCATCGGCTTTGCCAACGGCGACGTCCCGCGGCAACCAAGCGCCTCGCAGCCGCGGCAAGGCGACAAGGCACGAGCCGATGGTGACGAGACTTGCGGGGGTGCAGCCACCGTACACTCCCCTTCCCGAAGGCCAAGATCGCTGACTCGCCGGATCCACCTCGACAGCGACTCCACAGCATCGTCGGATCCGCGAGATCGTCGCGACCTGCGCCAAGTTCTTCGAGAACGGCAAGAAGAAGATGCTCGAACCCGTATCGAGCGCCGAAGAGAAGCGCGTCGTCAATCCGACCAACGCGCCGGGCCCACTCTCGATATGCATGCGCCAGGGGAACCAGGCAACTTGCCGTACGCGGTAGGTTGCCCTGCGTTCACTCGTGAGCTGCGGCAAGTCCGGTGGCCCGACAAGAAAAACTTCAAGCCAGATGTGCCGGAGAAGTATGATGGCAGGACAAACCCAACGGAGTTCCTCAGCATCTACACCATCGCAGTGCAGGCTGCGGGGGGACGAGACGACAAGATCCTCGCCAACTACTTTCCCCTGGTGCTCAAGCCAAACGTCAGGTCTTGGCTCATGCACTTGCCGGACAGTTCTATTTCTTCTTGGGCGGATTTGTGCCACGGTTTGTCGGCGCCTTCACAGCGGCCACAAGCCTCATGGCCAAGAGAGTGACCTTCACCTACTCGCCCGGAAGGAAGGAGAGTCCTCGCAAATTCATCCGTAGATTCAGCCGTGTGCATTACAACATCCCGGATGTCCACCCCCGCCAAGGTGATCGCAGCATTTCATCGTAATGTGCGAAACCGCAGGATGAGGGAGGAGATGGCGATGTGCAAAGTGAAAGACGTCGATGAGCTCTACGCCTGGCCGACAAGTGTGCACGCTACTGAAGAAGGAAGAAGACTCCCAGGAGAGAATGTGGGAGCAGAGTCTGATAGTGAGGAGACCGCCCCGGCAAGGAAGAGCCGGCGGCGAAACAACAGGAAGAAGAAAAACCAAGAAGTACTAGTTGTCGAGCAGTCCGGCAAGGATGGCGCCGCCAACAAAGCCAAGGCTGGTGGCTCCGGCAAGGAGGTTGCCGTAGACACCGACCGCCAAGCTGTGGCGACTGCCGACAAGCCTGACAGCTCCAACAAGCAGTACTGTAAGATCCACCGCACCAAGGGCCACGATCTCCAGAGCTGCAAGAAAGTCGAGCAGCTTGTTGAGCTACAGAGAGCTGAATACGGCGAAGTAGACAAGGAGAAGGCCCAAGAAGGTGCAGGTGCAGCAAGTAAGAAGAGACCCGGTCGGGGAGGACGCCGCGGCAAGGCCAAGCAGCGGCAAGGAGACAGACCTCCCCGCGGCCGCGACAAGGAAGAAGACGAAGATGAGGATGACGAAGACATGGAAGACGATGAAGCTGACGAGCAAGAGTTTCAGAAGGCAACGGAGGTCCTTTGCGTTGACGGTGGTGCTTCTCTGCATACCTCGCACCGCCAACTCAAGCAATGGATGCGTGAGGTTAATGCAGCAGAACCATCCATAGAGTCGCGCAAACCTCTGAAGTGGTCCAGCACGCCCATCATCTTTGACATTGAGGATCACCCTGATCGCATTTCTGCGGTCGGGTGCTTGCCGATGTTGGTATCACCAACTATCCGCAACCTCAAGGTCACAAAGATGTTGGTTGGCGGCGGGGCCGGCCTGAATCTGATCTCCTTTGCAGTGCTCCAGAAGCTTCAAATCCCTGACAGCGAGCTCGAAGAGACTGGTACTTTCCAAGGAATCAACCCAGGAAGGAGCAAGCCCAAAGGGAAGATCACGTTGCCGGTAACATTTGGCAGCGAGCTCAACTTTAGAACTGAGAGGGTCACGTTTGACGTAGCCGATTTCCCATTGCCCTACAATGGCATACTTGGCCGTCCAGCACTCGCCAAGTTCATGGCAGCCTCTCATTATGCTTACAACTTACTCAAGATGCCCGACCCGATAAGCGTCATTTCTGTCCATGGCGACAAGAAGGATGCGCTTATCTGCGCCGACAAGATTTATCGGGATGCAGCAGCTGCGACAGATAGCAAATCACTTGCCGCTGAAGCTCCCGGGGGGAAGAAGACCACCAAGTCCGGCAAGAGCTCTGATGCCCACTCCGGCAAGCGCACCTCTTCGGAGTGCTGCGCTACCGTCGAGGACGCACCATCGAGCTCCACCGGCAAGTGCAAGAAGAAGATGGCAGCTCCGCCGAAGACCAAGAGAGTGCCCGCCAAGGAGGACGGCACTGGTGGTACCTTCACCATCAGTGCCACTCTAGACCCTAAATAGGAAGGCGAGCTCGTTGCTTTCCTGCGGGCGAATGTCGATGTGTTTGCATGGCAACCATCTGACATCCCCGGTGTTCCCAGGAAAGTAATTGAGCACCACCTAGCTGTCTGTCCTCACGCGGCCCGTCAAGCAAAAAATCGTGAAGCAGGCAAGGAGCGCCAAGAGTTCATTGCGTAAGAAATTAAAAGTTGGAAGCAGCGAGGTCTTGTCGAGGAGTCCTCCATCCCACGTGGTTGGCCAATCCGGTAGTTGTATGCATAAGGCTAATGGGAAATGGAGACTTTGTATTGACTTCACAGATGTTAATAAAGCTTGTCCCAAAGACCCATTTCCCTTGCCGCGTATAGACCAGATTGTTGACTCCACGGCTGGATGTGATCTGCTTTCGTTTCTTGATGCATATTCAGGATATCATCAGATTTTCATGGCAGAAGAGGATGAAGAGAAAACCGCATTCATTACACCATGTGGCACATACTGTTTCATACGGATGCCTTTCGGTTTGAAGAATGCTGGTTCAACGTTTGCAAGAGTAGTCCATGATGCTTTTGAGCCACAGATACACAGAAATGTAGAAGCTTACATGGATGACATAGTGGTCAAGAGCAAGGACAAAGCAACTCTGGTTCAAGATTTGGATGAGACTTTTGCAAATCTGCGCAAGATCAACCTTAAGCTTAACCCCGAGAAGTGCGTGTTTGGAGTTCCTTCCGGCAAGCTTCTCGGGTTCTTTGTATCTCAGCGGGGAATTGAAGCCAATCCCGACAAGATTAAGGCCATTGAGCAGATCGAAGCACCAAAGCGCATCAAGGATGTACGGAGACTTGCCGGTTGCGTGGCTGCTCTCAGTAGGTTTATCTCTAAGTCTGCTGAGCGCGCCCTGCCATTTTTCAAGATTTTGAAAAAGGCAGGTCCAATGAAATGGACTCCCGAAGCGGAGGCTGCGCTGCAGGACTTGAAGAGATATATGTCCTCCACCCCAATACTTGTCGCACCTAGGCCACAAGAGAAGTTGCTGCTTTATATAGCGGCAACCGATCAAGTGGTTAGTGCTGCGTTAGTAGCGGAGAGGGAGGCGGATGATGAGCCGGCAACCGAGACAAGCGCATCCAGCGACAAGCAAGGGACTTCGCCGTCAAGCTCTGGACCCGACAAGGACAGATCTACGCAGGATCGCGACAAGATTCAGAAAAGGATGGTTCAGCGCCCAGTCTACTTTGTTAGTTCCCTTTTGCAGGGGGCTAGATCAAGGTACTCTGGTGTGCAGAAGCTGCTCTTCGGCCTCCTCATGGCCTCAAGAAAGCTGCGCCATTACTTCCAAGCACATGAGATAACAGTTGTCACTCGCTTTCCGCTGAAGAGGATATTGCAAAATCCAGAAGCGACAGGCAGGATTGTCGAGTGGGCACTGGAACTGTCAAGCTTTGGCCTCAAGTTTGAAAGTACTTCAACTATCCAAAGCAGAGCATTGGCAGAATTCATAGCAGAATGGACGCCAACACCGCATTTAAGAAATTCCAGACGAGCATCCCGTCAAGGAGGCAAATAAAGAGTGGCTGGTGTACTTTGATGGTGCCTTCTCGCTGCAAAGGCGCCCGGTGCCGGCGTCGCTTATCACACCCACCGGAGAGCACCTCAAGTACATAGTCCGGATGCATTTTCCCAAGGAACAAGCAACAAACAATCTTTGTAGAGTATGAAGGTTTGCTTGCCGGTCTCAGGATCGCGGTGGACCTTGGGATCAAGAAGCTCATCGTCAGGGGTGACTCGCAACTTGTCATCCGCCAAGTAAATAAAGATTATCAGAGTCCGTTGATGGAAGCATACGTCGATGAAGTGAGGAAGCTAGATGAGCACTTTGAAGGCCTGCAAATGGAACATGTTACAAGAGCACAGAATGACATTGCTGATGGCCTCTCAAAGTGTGCCGCACTCAAGTTACCTGTGGAACCAGGAATTTTTGTGCTCAAGCTGACTCAACCAACCGTAACACCACCAACTGGGCAGAATAAGAAGAGGAAGTTGATTTCTGGCGACTACTTTCCGGCAGAGCTCCCTGAAGCCGCCGCCAAGAAGGTCCCCAAAATCAACGCAAATGTCGCTGAGGAGCAGTCTGCTCCGACAAACTCTAGGGTTTGCTTCGTTGAAGCAAACGCTCCTGACAAGTCTTGCTCCGGCAAGCTTGCCGGGGATCATCAAGCTCTGGCTGAGTCGCAGGTTCTTGCCGTAGAAGCTGATGTTCCCGCAGCGATAGATGTGCCTTTAGTCCTTGTTGTCGAGCCGCAGGCTCCAGCATGGGCGCAGCAGATAGTTCATTTCCTTCAGACAGGAGAACTTCCCGAAGAGCAAGAAGAAGCGGAAAGAGTAGCCCGGCAGTCAAGTATGTACCAGTTTGTTGACAACATCCTGTACAGAAGAAGACTCAACGGTGTGAAATTGAAGTGCATTTGCCGGGAAGATGGACAGAAGCTGTTGGCAGAGATAAACGGAGGCATATGTGGTCACCACATTGGCGCAAGAGCACTTGCCGGCAAAGCTTTCCGGCAAGGTTTCTTCCGCCAAGCCCTCCAGATGCAATCGCACAAGTAACCAAGTGTGAAGCGTGCAAGTTCCACTCCAAACAGATACACCAACCAGCTCAAGCTCTCCAGACGATCCCTTTATCCAGGCCCTTTTCACCCGGGGCTCGACATCCTCGGCCCCTTCCCGAGCTGTCGGGGGCTTTGATTACTTGTAAGTAGCGATCGACAAGTTCACAAAGTGGCCGGAAGTGGAGGCAGTGAGGAAGGTGACAGCACAGTCAGCAGTCAAGTTCTTCAGGTCAATTGTTTGCCGTTTTGGGATACCTAACAGGATCATCACCGACAACGGCACACAATTCACGAGCCGCACCTTCATGCACTACGCCCAAGATCTTGGCGCCAAGATCTGCTTTGCTTCTGTTGCTCATCCGAGAAGCAACGGTCAAGCAGAGAGAGCAAATGCTGAAGTGCTGCGGGGACTCAAGACCAGAACTTTTGACAGGCTGCACAAGTGCGGAAGAAACTGGATCGAGGAGCTGCCGGTGGTTCTTTGGTCGATCAGTACTACGCCAAATCGAGCCACCGCCAGACACCTTTTGCTCTAGTCTATGGAGCAGAGGCAGTTCTCCCCACGGAACTCGTATACGGATCGCCTCGAGTGCTCGCTTATGATGAGCTTGAGCAAGAGCAGTTGCGACAAGATGACGCACTGCTCCTTGAGGAGGATCGTCTTCAGGCTGCTGTACGAGCTGCTCGTTACCAGCAAGCTTTGCGCCGCTACCATAGCCGCAAAGTTAATGCCAGAAGCTTCGAGGAAGGCGACCTTGTTCTTCGGCACGTTCAATCCGCCAAGAATTCCAACAAGTTGACGCCGAAGTGGGAAGGCCCTTATCGGGTGAAACGAGTCACAAGGCCTGGCGCTGTCCGCCTTGAGACCGAAGACGGCGCTCCGGTGAGCAACTCCTGGAATATAGAGCACCTTCGTAAGTTTTACCCATAGGGCGTGGTTGTTGGAACCCGTTCCGGCAACCACCCTTTTGTACAAGTCTTGCCGCTGTTGCATGTAATCCTTTGTACAAAGCCGGGCGCAGACCCCGTGCATCAGTAAAGCCTATGTGTTGCGCAAAGATCGTCAAATTCATGCTTTCATAACTTATTTGCATGTATTATCTGACATTTTTGTGCAGCATCAACACCCGGTAAGCAATAACGAGCCACTAGGCTCCATGACTTTATTTTCTCTTCTTTCTCCTCAAGAGAAAGGTAGGTTCATCCACCCACAAGTTAACCGGGGGGGGGGGGAGAAGAAGATAATGACGTGGACCGCCAAGTGTCGCTCGAGGAAATGATGCCTTGCCGGGAAGCAAACGACAGAAAAAGCTAAGTTGCCAGAGTTTGAGCAATCAGTTTTTAAATTTTTAAGTTATCTTCCTCGAACGATAGTGCTTTGTATGGAAAACCTGTGTGCGGAGGAACCAACTCGTGGCTAGTTTGCGCCCTTACTTTGTTTCGAGTCCGCTCAACAACTTAAGTGAGCTGCAACTAGTTGCGACAAGGTTGCTTGTCGGAGGCGGCATCGCCAGCAGGCTGCTGAAGTTCCGCACTCAGCGCTCGCGGCAAGGATGCCTGCACCGACAAGTTCCCTAAAAGCATAGGACACAAACATACAAAGGGAGAAATAGAGTAAAGGAAATAACACTGCATTCGATTGCCTAAGATAGAGTATATTACAAAAATGACTTGTCGCAGATCTAATGAATTGTTTTTAAACATGATCTACAGCGACAAGGGAAAGATAAGCTTGGCGGCCTAGTCCACGCGATTCGCCATCGAGCCTCTTGACTCCGCTCACCCTGTCCACAATGGGTGCGACAAGGGCCTTGAGCGCTTCAACATCAGCAGATGGAGGCAGGGACTTGAGGACTTTGGTGAAATCAACGCCTGGGTTGCGGAAGGCCACTTTCATCAGCACCTTCTGGAGAGCCCCGGCGCAAACTTGGCGTGACTCCTCCGCCAGTTGCTTTGGGATCTCCTCCTGGAGCCGCTGGAGACCCGTCAGCACGCCCTTGAAGAATAAGCTGAGCTTGACGCTGGGTTGGAGGTTCTCGTCGGTGGAGTACCCAAGATCCACCATCCCAGCTCCATCAGCTCATTATGGATGCTTACGTGGCCGGTGTCCACAAGACCTTCTGTCCAGTGCATTATGTTGTCTCTGAGATTATTCTGGGCAGTCACAGCATTTGACAGCAGCTCCTCTTTGGCCTTGATCGTCTCCAACAGGCCCACTTCCCGCTCCTTGGCTCCGTCCAACGTCTCCATCAAGGTGGTCAGTTTCAGTTCCAGATCAGCCTTGGAGTCCTTGGCGGCATCGAGCTCTTTGATCTTCTCAGCGAGACGACCCTGCAACTCACCAAGAGTGTAGGCGTCCTTCTCGCGCCAGACTTCAACCCGGGCGACCTCCTCGGCGCTCTTAAGAGGGTGGACTCCAGCTGAGCCACCCTCGTCTCCAATTCCTTCTTGGCGGCCTCGGCAGCCGCAGCAGCATCCTTTGCCTCCGAAGTGGCCCGCCAATCGATTGCTCGCGCCTGGCGAGATCTTCCTCATAGCCGCCGAGGTTGATCTTCCGCGCCAGCTCACCTTCTTGTGTAGTGAGCTTCTGCCGGCAAGCCTCTGCTGCTCCTCGACCTCGGCCTTCTCCAAGATGAAGGCCGTGCCTCTCGACAAGCTGCTCGCGCCTCTGCTATATCCCGTAGAGTTTCTTTGTTGGCGCCGAGCACTTCCAGCGTTTCTCCAAGTCAGCTCCTGCCCTCGCGACAAGCGCCTCCCTGGACTCCAGTTTGGCTTGGCGGGCGCGGTAGAGCGACAACAACCTCCTTAGCAGCTGCTCCTCCTCAGGCTCACCGCTGCTGCTGCTCGGAGCATCGACCAGCGACAGCCCGGCGGAGGCAAGCAGTTCCGCGTCGAAGGTCTCCCCTTCGGCCGGTGCCCTGGAGCTTGATGCCCATGGAAGCTTGATAAAGACGCCCTCGCCGGCCTTCAGATAGGCGCCGGGCTGGGGCTCTTCGGAGTCTGGTGCGGCATCGGTGGCGAGAGGATAGGCGGTTGGTGCAGCGCGTGGCGCTCCTGCGGCCTCAGGGCCGTCAGTACGATCGCCGGATCCCTCCCCAGCCTCTGCGCCAGCAGCCTTGGCGGCCTCCTCGCCGGCGGGCACATCAGCGCCAGCCTCCTCCATGTTGGCGGCGTCGACATTGTCGCCGCGAGTGTCCTCCTCACCGGCAGCCTCAGTCTCCATCGGATCTCCGGCGGATGGATCTAACGGTCAGAAAAAGAAAGAACAAGTCAAGCAAATGCTCGAAAAAGAAGAACAGAAGAAAAGAACCCAAGGGAAATTCTCAAACAAGAAGATTACCTGCAGGAGGGTCTGCTGCCGCGGTCTCCACCACCGGAGATTGTCGGCGCTACCCCTTGCCGGAGAAGATCCCCTTGTCGGAGAGGCCTCCCTTGCCGGAGAGCGCTCCCTTGGCGGAGAGTTCTCCCTTGGCGGCGTAGTTGAAGCAAGCAGAACTTCGGGGGTGACCTCCGGTGCTTCCTGATGAGGCTGCTCTGCTCCTACATAATTCAACAAACCAGATATCAGTGACGGAGAAGCACCCAAGCACACCTAACCATGAGAAGTAAACCAAACACTTACGCTGGGGGTTGTGCTGGGGGCTGTGCTGGGGGCTGCTCTGTTGAAGGGTTGCCGGGTCCGACAAGGGAGTCCCGGACGTGCCCCCTGTCGCCACAGGGGAATCATCTGGGACGACAACCACCAGGGTCTTGGCCCTCTTCGACGCCCTCTGAGCTAACATCCTAAAGAAGGAGAAGGTTCAGAGTGAAGCCAGTCAGATATAAAATAAAGCAATAAATTGGAAGATTACAAGTAGCAGCGACAAGATCTTACTCTTCCTCTTCTTCCTCGGAGCTGAGGGTGGAGAGATCAAATTCTGCTCCGGCGCGACGAATTGGAGGAGAAGATTCCCTCGGACGCTTGGCGGATGCAGGGGCCGCGACTCCAGAAGACCCTGCTCCCGTCGCCATGGCGGCATGGGGCGCTCCCGCGGCAACAGTGCTTGCCGCGGTAGAGCGCGTCGGGCGGCGAGGCGGCTGTTGGGCCGTCTGCCGCCCCGCCACTTCTCCGGTCTTGCGGAGACGTCTCCTTGGCGGGTCCGCGGGCTCCTCCTGCGGCAAGCTACTTGACGGCGGAGGGGGGCGTCCCCGGCAGGCTCATTCAGGTCGGCGTCGGGCTCAGCCTGCTCCTCCTCTCCGGCGAGTTCTTTTCCGTTGGCAAGGCTTGCCGCCTCAGATTTTTCCGCCTCCTCGACGGTGAACCCAAATACGCCGGCGGCGGCAGCCTTTGCCGCCTCCTCCAACCTTGTGGCGATGCGCGCCATCTCCTGATCGGTGGTGTCACGGGTGAGCCGCTTCTGCTCGTCGGCGCGGATCGGCACTTCCGCCAATTTGTCGAAGAACTGCTGCACGACGTCGTCGGCGGGCTCCTGCCAAGTTGGAACGATTCCATGGGAATCGCACAACGGCATCATCGCGCGGATGCTGTCAAGCGACGAGTTGTTGCACAAGGGAACGACTCCCCTCGGCAACATGAACCACTCGGGGTGATCCGCATCATGCTTGAACAGCTCCCGCAGTATGCCGTCCATCTCCAAGACAGTGAAATTCCAGTTCTAGCCCGGGCGCAGCCTCATGATGTCCTTCGCGTTTTGGAATTCCCAAGCAGGCCTCCTCCTCTCCTGCAAGGGCGCAATGCGGCGGCGAAGGAAGTCCGCGCCAACAGCTCCTACGGTAAGCCCTGCTTGTCGGAGGCGCAAAATCCTAGTCACGGCAATCTTCAACTTGTCGTCCTCCGGCGCCAAGTTGCTCCAATCATTGCCGCGCACTATGGGAGTTTGGCGCAGGGCGGTGAAAGGCTGTGGCTCCTCCTCTAAGATCCAGCACCAGTCAGCTCTCCACTCCTCCCACTTGCTACGCAGATCTCCGTCAAGATATGCTTCCTTCTTGCCGATCCTGGAGACCCATGCAATCCCTCCGGCAAGCGGCTCTCCTCTCTCTCTGGGCATGAAGTAATGACGGAAGAGTGCTACATTTGGGTGGACCCGACAAAGTTCTCTCGGAGGTGTGCAGAAACGGCCAAGGTGAGGACGGCGTTGGGGTGAAATCAAGGAGGCGGAGGCCATATGTGTTCATGACATCACAGAAGAATTCAGAAAAGGGCGGGCAGAGCCCGCAGTAGAAGAAAAGCGCGAAGAAAGGGTACCCGATGGGAACTTTCTCAGATGTGGCGGCGGAGATGACTCTGGTGCGCGGGTGCGCCCGGGTCTCCGTCGACCAGAAGAGATAGTACAGCTCCCGCAGCTCCTTCCTGTCAAGCAGAGGATTGAAGAGGGCCCGCTCCTTCCGCAGCGCCGCGAGCCGCTGCGCCTCGACCGATTTCACGCCTTTTCCCTTGTCGGCCTTCGGAGCCATGGGGAGAGGTGGTGGAGGAGGTCGACGGCGTTGGTGGCACCGGTGGCAATGGAGGGGGCGGAGCATCGCTCTCTTTGGGCTCGAGAAGAAAGGGGGAAGCGACGGGGGTTTCTGATGTGACAGCAGAGGCAAGTGGGCGTCCTGCCCCTGTTCCCCTGCTTATAAAGGGGAGAGGGGACGGGCGTTCCGATTTTTTCCATTAAAGAAAGCCCCACGATCTCCCCCACGACGCCACGTCTGGTACGTGACGTTCGTGGGAGGCGTGGTGGGTCCAAGGAGAGTAAATGCGAGATCCAGGCCGCGCGTGCCCGTGCACTGTTTTGGGCCTGGCCCAACAGAGCTCGGCGCCGTGTGTGGCCCAGGCCCGGGGGCTCCTGTCGGTGTACTAGAGTAGGGGTACCCTAGTATCCCGAACTTGTGCACGGACAGTCGCAGCACCCCGCGGCAGGGCTGGCCTGGTGATCATCAAGATCTTCCACGACTCCTTTGGAGCCATTCAAGAGCAAAGTAATCAAGGCCCTGGCAAGAGGAGCTTGCCGGGAAGGCCACTCGAGGCACGGCGAAGGAAACAAGGCCCCGGCAAGAGGAGCTTGCCGGGAAGGCTTGGTGAGCGACAAGCTCCCGAGCACGACAAGAACCTTGCCGCGACAAGGTGCTCGCCGCGGCAAGTGTCCTCTCTTCATCTCCGCTCCAGCTCATCCGCCAACGTGTCGCCATGGGGCTTTCCCAATCACGCGTGTCGACGGGCTGTGCAGCCAGCGGGGAGCAGCGATAAGCGGCGCTGACAAGCCACCATCGTGGCAAACGGAGGCGCACTTGACGGTCCCTGTTACACTGTTCAGGCGACTGAGACGGGCATTTATGACTCTTGTCCCTTACCGTCAGAGTTAGGTATAGATCACTGTACACTGTACAAAGCGGTGTACCAACCTCTGTTTTTACTATCCTACCCTTGTCTACTTGCCACCTGTGGTGACCCCTTGTGCCTATAAAAGGAGGCCCAAGTGCAACGTAGAAAGGGTTCGGCTCCGGCTTAGTTCATTCGACTCATACGAGACCGCACTCAGGCTAGGTTTTGTAGCTCCCATTGCTCCCTAGCAAGAACACAAATAATCCACAAAGCAGCAGTAGGAGTATTATCTCTCCGGAGAGCTCCGAAGCTGGGTAAATCTGCTTGTGTGCATTGCTTCGATCTGCTCTTCGTGCATTCTCCGCCCCCTCCGAACCACAAGGGACTCGGTCGCATAGGTGTTCGTGGGCCACGATCAGCTTCCGCGACACTAGGTGAAGCACCCATCCCAGAGAACCAAGACGTTATGAGCGCTTGGCAGTCGCGTGCTGATGATTACTCCCTCATTCAGTGCGGCATGCTTTACAGCTTAGAACCGGGGCTCCAAAAGCGTTTTGAGCAATACGGAGCATATGAGATGTTCGAAGAGCTGAAAATGGTTTTCCAAGCTCATGCCCGGGTCGAGAGATATGAAGTCTCCAACAAGTTCTATAGTTGTAAGATGGAGGAAAATAGTTCTGTCAGTGAGCACATACTCAAAATGTCTGGGTTGCACAACCGCTTGTCCCATTAACCTCCCGGACGAGGCGGTCATTGACAGAATCCTTCAGTCACTCCCACCTAGCTACAAGAGCTTTGTGATGAACTATAATATGCAGAGGATGGTGAAAACTATTCCTGAAGTATTTTCAATGCTGAAATCAGCAGAGGTGGAAATCAAAAAGGAACATCAAGTGTTGATGGTCAATAAAACCACTAGTTTCAAGAAAGGCAAGGGTAAGAAGAACTTCAAGAAGGAAGGCAAGGGAGTTGCTGTGCTCGGTAAGCCAGTTGCCGGGAAGAAGCCAAAGAATGGACCCAAACCTGAGACTGAGTGCTTTTATTGCAAGGGAAAGGGACACTGGAAGCGGAACTGCCCCAAATACTTAGCGGACAAGAAGGCAGGCAACTCTAAAGGTATATGTGATATATATGTAATTTATGTGTACCTTACCTGTACTCGTAGTAGCTCCTGGGTATTTGATACTGGTGTTGTTGCTCATATTTGTAACTCAAAATAGGAGCTGCAGAATAAGTGGAGACTAGCGAAGGACGAGGTGACGATGCACGTCGGGAATGGTTCCAAGGTCGATGTGATCGCCGTCGGCACGCTACCTCTACATTTACCTACGAGATTAGTTTTAAATCTCAATAATTGTTATTTAGTGCCAGCTTTGAGCATGAACATTGTATCTGGATCTCGTTTAATATGAGATGGCTACTCATTTAAATCTGAGAATAATGGTTGTTCAATTTATATGAGAGATATGTTTTATGGTCATGCCTCGCTGGTAAATGGTTTATTCTTAATGAATCTCGAACGTGATGTTACACATATTCATAGTGTGAATACCAAAAGATGTAAAGTTGATAATGATAGTCCCACATACTTGTGGCACTGCCGCCTTGGTCACATTGGTGTCAAACGCATGAAGAAGCTCCATCTTTGGACTTTTGGAGTCTCTTGATTACGAATCATTTGACACATGCGAACCATGCCTTATGGGCAAAATGACCAAGACTCCGTTCTCCGGAACAATGGAGCGAGCAACCAACTTATTGGAAATCATACATACTGATGTGTGCGGTCCAATGAGCGTTGAGGCTCGCGGAGGCTATCGTTATGTTCTCACTCTCACTAACGACTTGAGTAGATATGGGTATGTCAACTTGATGAAACACAAGTCTGAGACCTTTGAAAAGTTCAAGGAATTTCAGAATGAGGTAGAGAATCAACCTGACCGAAAGATATAGTTCTTACGATCAGATCATGGGGGAGAATATTTAAGTCACGAATTTGGTCCGCACTTAAGGAAATGTGGAATCGTTTCACAACTCACGCCGCCTGGAACACCTCAGCGTAACGATGTGTCCGAACGTCGTAATCGCACTCTATTGGATATGGTGCGATCTATGATGTCACTCACCGATTTACAGCTATGATTTTGGGGATACGCGCTAGAGACAGCTACATTCACTTTAAATAGGGCACCGTCTAAATCCGTTGAGACGACACTGTATGAATTATGGTTTGGGAAGAAACCTAAGCCGTTGTTTCTAAAAGTTTGGGGATGCGATGCTTATGTCAAGAAACTTCAACCTGAAAAGCTCGAACCCAAGTCGGAAAAATGCGTCTTCATAGGATACCCTAAGGAAACCATTGGGTATACCTTCTACCTCAGATCCGAAGGCAAGATCTTTGTTGCCAAGAACGGGTCCTTTCTGGAGAAAGAGTTTCTCTCAAAAGAAGTAAGTGGGAGGAAAGTAGAACTCGATGAAGTACTGCCTCTTGAACCGGAAAGTAGCGCAGCTCAGGAAGATGTTCCTGTGGTGCCTGCACCGACTAGAGAGGAAATTAATGATGTTGATCAAGGTACTTCGGATCAAGTTACTACTGAACTTCGTAGGTCCAGGAGGACACGTTCCACACCAGAGTGGTATGACAACCCTGTCCTGGAAATCATGTTGTTATACAACGGTGAACCTTCAAACTATGAAGAAGCAATGGCGGGACCAGATTCCAACAAATGTCTTCAAGCCATGCAATCCGAGATAGGATCCATGTATGAAAACAAAGTGTGGACTTTGACAGACTTGCCCGATGATCGGCGAGCGATAGAAAACAAATGGATCTTTAAGAAGAAGACGGACGCGGATGGTAATGTTACCATCTATAAAGCTCGACTTGTCGCTAAGGGTTATCGACAAGTTCAAGGGGTTGACTACGATGAGACTTTCTCTCCCGTAGCGAAGCTGAAGTCCGTCCGAATCATGTTAGCAATTGCCGCATACTATGATTATGAGATATGGCAAATGGACATCAAAACGGCATTCCTTAACGGCCATCTTAAGGAAGAACTGTATATGATGCAGCCGAAGGGTTTTTTCGATCCTAAGAATGCTAACAAGGTATGCAAGCTCCAGCGCTCCATCTATGAGTTGGAACATTCGCTTTAATGAAAGTGAGTGGGAGCTCTGTAGCTTTAATGAAATGATCAAAGCGTTTGGGTTTATGCAGACTTATGGAGAAGCCTGCGTTTACAAGAAAGTGAGTGGGAGCTCTGTAGCATTTCTCATATTATATGTGGATGACATACTTTTGATGGGAACTGATATAGAACTTTTGGACAGCATTAAGGCCTACTTGAACAAGTGTTTTTCAATGAAGGACCTTGGAGAAGCTGCTTACATATTAGGCATCAAGCTCTATAGAGATAGATTGAGACGCCTCATAGGTCTTTCACAAAGCACATACCTTGATAAGATATTGAAGAAGTTCAATATGGATCAGTCTAAGAAGGGGTTCTTGCCTGTGTTGCAAGGTGTGAAATTGAGCTCGGCTCAATGTCCGACCACGGCAGAAGATAGAGAAAAGATGAGTGTCATCCCCTATGCCTCGGCCATAGGGTCTATCATGTATGCCATGCTGTGTACCAGACCTGATGTAAACCTTGCCGTAAGTTTGGTAGGAAGGTACCAAATTAATCCTGGCATGAACACTAGACAGCGGTCAAGAATATCCTGAAGTACCTGAAAAGGACTAAGGATATGTTTCTCGTTTAGGGAGGTGACGAAGAGCTCGTCGTAAAGGGTTACGTCGATGCTAGCTTCGACACAGATCTGGATGACTCTAAGTCACAAACCGGATACGTGTATATTTTTAATGGAGGGGCAGTAAGCTGGTGCAGTTGCAAGCAAAGCGTCGTGGCGGGATCTACATGTGAAGCGGACTACATGGCAGCCTCGGAGGCAGCGCATGAAGCAATATGGATGAAGGAGTTCATCACCGACCTAGAAGTCATACCCAATGCATCGGGGCCAATCACTCTCTTCTGTGAGAACACTGGACCTATTGCCCTTGCCAAGGAGCCCAGGTTTCACAAGAAGACCAGGCACATCAAGCGTCGCTTCAACTCCATTCGTGAAAATGTTCAAGATGGAGACATACATATTTGCAAATTGTATACAGATCTGAATGTCGCAGATCCATTGACTAAACCTCTTCCGCGAGCAAAACATGATCAACACCAGAACTCTATGGGTGTTCGATTCATCACAATGTAACTAGATTATTGACTCTAGTGCAAGTGGGAGACTGTTGGAAATATGCCCTAGAGGCAATAATAAAATGATTATTATTATATTTCCTTGTTCATGATAATTGTCTACTATTCATGCTATAATTGTGTTATCCGGAAATCATAATACATGTGTGAATACATAGACCATAACATGTCCCTAGTGAGCCTCTAGTTGACTAGCTTGTTGATCAACATATAGTCATGGTTTCTTGACTATGGACATTGGATGTCATTGATAACGGGATCACATCATTAGGAGAATGATGTGATGCACAAGACCCAATCCTAAGCATAGCACAAGATCGTGTAGTTCGTTTGCTAGAGCTTTTTCAATGTCAAGTATCATTTCCTTAGACCATGAGATCGTTTAACTCCCGGATACCGTAGGAGTGCTTTGGGTGTACCAAACGTCACAACGTAACTGGGTGGCTATAAAGGTATACTACAGGTATCTCTGAAAGTGTCTGTTGGGTTGACACGGATCGAGACTGGGATTTGTCACTCCGTATGACGGAGAGGTATCTCTGGGCCCACTCGGTAATGCATCATCATAATGAGCTCAATGTGACCAAGTGTTTGTTCACGGGATCATGCATTATAGTACGAGTAAAGTGACTTGCCGGTAATGAGATTGAACGAGGTATTGGGATACCAATGATCGAATCTCGAGCAAGTAACGTACCGATTGACAACGGGAATTGTATACGGGATTACTTGAATCCTCGACATCGTGGTTCATCCGATGAGATCATCGAGGAGCATGTAGGAGCCAACATGGGTATCCAGATCCCGCTGCTGGTTATTGACCAGAGAGTCGTCTCGGTCATGTCTGCGTGTCTCCCGAACCCGTAGGGTCTACACACTTAAGGTTTGGTGACGCTAGGGTTGTAGAGATATTAGTATGCGGTAACCCGAAAGTTTTTAGGAGTCCCGGATGAGATCCCGGACGTCACGAGGAGTTTCGGACTGCTCCGGAGGTGAAGAATTGTATATAGGAAGTCTAGTTTTGGCCATCGAGAAAGTTTTGGGGGTCACCGGTGTTGTACCGGGACCACCGGAAGGGTCCCGGGGGTCCACCGGGTGGGTCCACCTATCCTGGAGGGCCCCGTGGGCTGAAGTGGGAAGGGAACCAGCCCCTAGTGGGCTGGTGCGCCCCCCTTGGGCCTCCCCCTATGCCTAGGTTTGGAAACCCTAGGGGTGGGGGCGCCCAACTTGGCTTGGGGGGCAAGTTCCCCCCTTGGCCTTCGCCCCCCCCTTGAGATGGGATCTCTAGGTGGCCGGCGCCCCCCAAGGGCCCCTATATAAAGAGGGGGGAGGGAGGGCTGCGCACCCCTGCTCCTGGCGCCTCCCTCTCCCTCCGCAACACCTCTCCCTCTCGCTGAGCTTGGCGAAGCCCGGCCGAGATCGCCGCTACTTCCACCACTACGCCATCGTGCTGCTGGATCTCCATCAAGCTCTCCCTCCCCCTTGCTTCAAGAAGGAGGAGACATCTTCCCCAACCGTACGTTTGTTGAACGTGGAGGTGCTGTCCGTTCGGCACTAGGATCTTCGGTGATTTGGATAACGACGAGTACGACTCCCTCAACCCCGTTCTCTTGAACGCTTCCGCGCGTGATCTCCAAGGGTATGTAGATGCACTCCTCTCTCCCGTTGCTAGATGACTCCTAGATTGATCTTGGTGAAGCGTAGAATTTTTTTATTTTCTACAACGTTCCCCAACAGTTCCGGTCAGAGTAAGACTTCCTATTCCCACATTTAGGGCATGGACAACACATAAAACCATTCTGCTTGTTTGCCTCAGCCACTTCGAGAAAATCATGCACGCCCTTAATGTACTCGTAGGTCTGTCTGTCACCGTACATCCATTGCCGGTTCATCTGCGTGCATTATATATAATTAAGTGTGTCAAAAACCATTATAGAACATCATGAATAGATAATTAAGTGACCAAATTAATAGAAGTTCATCATCACATTAAGACCAAAGTACATACATAGTTCTCATCTAACAACATAAAGCTCTCCAGAGCATCTAAATTAATTAAACCATACATTGAAACTATGTAAAACATTTCAATGTGAAAACAAATACGATCATAATCGCAACCAAGGTAACAATTGATCCAACGGCATAATGATACCAAGCCTCGGTATGAATGGCATATTTTCTAATCTTTCTAATCTTCAAGCGCATTGCATCCATCTTGATCTTGTGATCATCGATGACATCCGCAACATGCAACTCCAATATCATCTTCTCCTCCTCAATTTTTTATTTTTTCCTTCAAGAAATTGTTTTTCTTCTTCAACTAAATTTAACCTCTCGACAATAGGGTCGGTTGGAATTTCGGTTCACATACCTCCTAGATAAATAAAATCTATGTCACGTTGGTGGCATAATTTTCATAAACAATAAATGAAGCAATAGTTATAAAGATAATATATACCACATCCGAATCATAGACGGGGCCGAGGGCCGGCAGGCGGATACCAAAACCATCGCACTATATGATAACAAGCAATAAAATAGTAAGAAAATTAGACAAGTATCTATCTAAAGCAAGAATTTTTTTCTTTCAGAAAGAAGATAAGAACAAGAGGCTCACCATGGTGGTGCTGGCGACGAGGTCGGCGCGGGCGATCGATGGCAGTGAAGATGGGGACGGGGTGTGATGGGCCGCTAATATAAACCTAGACAAATCTCGGGAAAAATAGAGTTCGGAGGTCGTGCTTCGAGAGGAGAAAGCTTAACTAGTGTGGCTCGGGCATTTCATCGAACACCTCATGTGCATAGGAGGTGAGTTAGAGCACCACAAAGCCCTCCCCTCCCCGGCCAGAGAAAAATATAGCGATGGAGTGCTCTGCTTTCATGAGCGAGGGTATATATAGGCACCTCAATGGTCCCGGTTCGTGGCACGAACCGGGACTAAAGAGCAGCATGTTGTCCCGGTTCAAGCCACCAACCGGGACCAATGGTGGTGGGCCAGGAGCCAGGCCCATTGGTCCCGGTTCGTCCCACCAACCGGGACCAAAAGGTCCAGACGAACCGGGACCAATGGCCCACGTGGCCCGGCCGACCCCCTGGGCTCACTAACCAGGACCAATGCCCCCATGGGTCCCGGTTCTAGACTGAACCGGGACTAATGGGCTGACCCGACCTGAACCAAAGCCCTCTTTTCTACTAGTGAAGATATTAAGAGATGCTTCATATCTTTCCAGTGTACATGCATGCTTGTTTAGTGCACTTACATGTTTGCTTAATTAATAACACTAGATCACTGTATTGTTGATCAATGAAGTTTGTTTCACATGTATTACATGTATGTGCATGATGGTCCAAATGCTTTCCTTTATTGATACACCGCATCATTTTACTTTATCCTGTTGTATCGATTGTTGTTTATTCTATTTTGCAAGAACCACCTCAAGATCATCCATGGCAAGGATGACAAGGTCAAACATGAGGCCAACCGTTGGTATGCAACTTGCTCCTTGTGGTTATCTTTGTCGATTTCATAAAATTTGTGTCTTAATATGCTAAGTGAAATGTATTGCTGCAATCTGAATAAGCTGGCTTAATTGTGCCTGTGTGCTGTTAGTCTTCCTTACATGAATAACTAGGATTAAATGATAATAAAATTTCATAAGATGTGTTTGGCTGTTTTTCCATGCATTCTAAACATTCACCTAATAGTTATGTTTCCTTTATCATGCAAAGAAGAGCCTCTCACCGGCTACGAGAAGGTTAGGGCTAGAAAGATCATGAGGAACAATCGGATGTTCCAGTCCTTTGGCATCGGTGCAATAGCGTCGATGATTAGGAAAACAAATGGTGTACAAGAAGGTAGAAGTGATGAGGTTCAAGAAGGTAGTGGAGTTATCAATGATGACCCAGAGTACAATCGTAAGGAGGATGAAGTTATTGATGGAGAGGAAGTGGATGATGTTGTAGTGAACAAGACTGTTAAGGTGCAAACTCTGTCTTGCTTGGAGGGTTGGGGTTCTTTTATGCTATGTTATTCCTTGTGCTCACATATTTCTCTGTGATCTAATGCTTTTTTCCGTGCTGTTTATACGAGGCACTGAAGGAATCTAGGACGAAGAGGCCTGGTGTTAAGAAGACAGTCAGGAAGAAGAAGAGCTCAGAAACATCTGCTGCAATGCCTCCAGTAAGGGTGATGGCCCCAGCTCCAGGAAAAAAAAAAGAGGATCCTGGAACCTGATGAACCTGCCCTTGATAGAGTCACAAGGCAGAAAGCAAAGATGGCGAATGCGATGGACCATCAGGAAAGTCTGCTGCGCATGGACTCTGAGACCTCGGTGCAAATGGGTGATGAGTTGCCGCCCATGGATGAAGGAACCACTCCCAGCATGGATGGAAGTGGCACTGTCTGCCTAGATGAAGTAGGAACCATCTGCGTTGATGAAGCAGGCACTGTCCACAAGACCTCTGCCCTATTGCACCTTCTATTGACAGGAATGCTGTCATCAATGAAGAAGAACAGCAGCTTGTGCTTCAATCAGGCAAGTTGACCTTTGCAATGCTATCTTTTACTAGTGCATTTTCCAAATGGAATGATCATGTATGCTTTTGTCGATTCCTGCATTTGTCGATTTCTATTCTAATTTATGAGTTCAATTTCATTTTCAGATGCAATGACTACCAAGACTAGACTTAGAAAGGGCAAAGGGCTAGAGAGGATCACCAAGTCGCATGGTAGCAAGGTGCCTATCCAAATTTCCGAAGGGATGAAGCGTCCAGAGAAGCCTCTGCATGCAGCAAAGCTTGCTTCTGAGTGTGGACTCGTTGCAAGAACCATCTTCCGGTTCTTCCTCATTTCAAGCTATACAAAAATGCTAGTCTATTGGAGAACTACATTGGGAAAGTTGTTGTAAGCTACTTGTTTCATAGTTAATGTGCTATCTATTTTGTGTTACACCTATGCATGATCACTAATATTGTTCCTACCTTGTTTGCTGTCTTGGTAGGCAAATTTTGGGATGAACACGGACTCGGAGACCATCAAGACCGCGTGCAAAGATATTCTGCAGAAAAATTCAAAGAACAGACGTCATCAGATCAAGAAGAAGTATTTTGATACCGTAGCCGCAAATAAAGTCAACATTAAGTCTCCCGTGCCTGATTTGACGGATGGTGAATGGCAAGCTCGGGTGGAGATGTGGTCGACCCTAAGACACAAGGTTTGTCTCTGCTTTGTTTGATGCTTTATGTTCTGCACATGATATGCTAGTGCTAGATCATGCTAACATTATGCTTTTTTGTAGGAAACCTGTGTGTCGAACAAGATGAATCGAGAAAAAGTCGTGTACAATCAGAGAACTGGTTCTAGGCACTACACAACACACATTTTTGGCATTGTGAGAACTTTTCTCTAGAGACCTTACCGTTTGATCCTCATTGAATAACTTTTCTGATTCTTGCTGAATAACATTTTGATTTTTGTTGAAAAACTTTTCAGAAATAAGAGCGTAAGGGTGAGGAGCTGTCTACGATTGACTTCTTTAAGGCCACCCACAACAGCAAGAAGCACGGGTTTTCGGAGCCAGTCAAGACTGCTATAGTAAGTCACTCCATGCTTTGCCCTGTTTGATTCACATCCAGCTTTGATGCCTTGATAATTTGATGCTTTTTGATTCGGAGCCAGTCAAGAACACACACTATGTTCCATGCTTTGATGCTGTTTGATAGTTCAACAAAGATATCAGAACTTGCTGTAGCTATTTGTTGCATTTTTTATGATATGATGAAATTTGATCTGAATGTTAGTTTGATGATCGGCTCACTCGGGAAGCCATCATATATAGAACCTCCATTCTAGGCTTAATGAAGCGATCATATTGTTCCAATTGCATGTCTCCAGGTCACTAGTCATCATCTTCTTGTATAGATTTTGTGTCTTTGGTTTGGTTACTTCAAATAATCCATTTGTGTCTTTGGTTTGGTTTGGTTTGCAAACTGTGAAATAGATCTCCCACTAATGCCTATCATTTTCCTCCATATGCTAGCTTGAGATGGAAAAAATGAAGGTCGCGCCAGTACCAGAAGGTGAAGAGCCAAAGTCTGCTGTTGAAATTGTCGAAGAAGTGCTCAAGACCGAAGTCAAGCAAAGCACATTCCTCAGGAATGTTGGGCTCCAGTCATCTAGGAACAACTCCGGCAAAGCAACTGCTGAAGTGGCTGCTCATGTTCGTGACTTTGAGCAGAAGAGTGAGAGGTCTGAGCTTCAAGCTGAAGTGATGCAAGAAGAATTGGCGGCAATCAATATGAAGGCGGAAGAATCTGAAGGTGCACGCGACAAGGAACTTGAGCTGCTGCGCAAGAAGTCTAAAGAGCAGGAAGAGAAGTTAGCCCACTTGATGGCTCTCTTTGGAGCTAAGGCAGTTTGATGGCTGTGCATTTTGAGCAGGTAGTTGCATTGATGCCTAGTTTGATGGCTGTTTGATGGTTGTGAACCTCCTGTGCAGTTTGTCTTTGACATTTTGTTGCATTGCTGCCTAGTTTGAACCTGTGAAGTTATGTGAACCTGTGAAGTTATGTGATCTTATGAACCTGTGAAGTTATGTGAACCTGTGAAGTTATGTGATCTTGTGAACCTATGTTTATTTTCTGTGAAGTTATGTGGATCACTTGTGCACCGGGCCTTCTTTGTTTGAACCTGGGCTTGTGGATCACTTGTGTACCTGGGCCTTTCTGTTTATAGTTATTCAAAATAAGAACCTGGGCTCTAAAAAGGCCGAGGCCCAAACAAGAATTAGACTAAAAAGGCTTGGGCCTAAAAAAAGAAATGATTGTAAGAAATTTTTTTATGAAAGGCTGCATAACAGAAAATAAAAAGACCAAGGCCCAAATTCGAACTAGACTAAAAAGGCTGTGGCCCAAAACAATAGTGGACTATAAGAAAAAAATTCATCAGAAAAAGGCTCCATTCCCAGAAAATAAAAGGCCAAATTATTGGGCCAGGCCCATGCAGATAAGCAAAATAAAGAGAAAAAAAATAAATGGGCTGAATTATTGGGCTTGGCCCATGTAGACGGGTGAAATGGACCGGGCTGATTCTATTTTATGACCTTTTCCTTTGGTCGTAATTCTGCCACGTCAGCTTGCCACGGTGGATCTGACGTGGTGTGGTCAGATTGCTAGTGACCAAAATAATTGGTCGTTAAATCTATGACCTTGTTTTGGTCATAAACGTCTACGACCATTCCAGAAGAAAGGTCGCTAATGTCAGTTTACGACGGCCAGCTTTTGACCTTATGTTTTTGGTCACAAAAGGTCACAAATGGAAACCTGTGACCATTCAGTGACCAATAATGGTGGTCACAAGTTTATCTACAAGAAGAACCGACTGTTGAACCTTTCAGAGATTTCTTCCACTTGAACCGCCGTATCGAATTTTCTGATGGCCCCAATACTGAATTTGTCGGAGTGTCGATTAAAAAAAGAGGAAAGAAGTCGATTTTGCTCATGCCAAACATCACAGCCACCCAAAGGATTGGAATCAAACATGGTTCTACTGTCGGAACACCGCTCCTGCTGATGAAAATCCTCTGCCGGGTTATCGTGCTTACCGACTTAGTAATGGACATCCACTGCCTCAGCGGCTTACTGCCAGGGAACGACAAACATATGCACCACAGCTTGCTAAGCTCCGGGCTCTTCTAGCAAACGGTTTAACCGGCATTGACCTTGTCCGTTGCTGGGTTTCATGGGGTATCCTTCCCTTAAGCCGTCGCACCAGATTAATGCATGAATAAACTGGAGATGTTAAGGATCCTCAACGGCACACTGAAATATAGATGAATGATGATGAGATCACTGAGTTTGTCAAAAAGATGCTAGATGAACTGATATATGAGTGCAGCAAGACTGGGCTGCGCCCCTTTTATGCCTCCAACAAACCGCCAGCTGTAAGAATTTATCTTTCTGCTTTTTAATCCGTCTCCCCTTTGACATTTTCTGATAGCCCTTTGTTTATTCTTATAGACCAAAGATCCATTCTGGAAGAGGAAAACTCAAGACAATCCGGCAAAACCACAAGACAAACCGGATAAAGCTCCTCGTGCTAAGAGCAAGGCCACAAAGAGGCCAGCAAAGAAGAAAACCGCCGAGTCCTCTGATCCGCCCGAAGATGTTGATGACTCGGAACCAGAGGTTGAACTTGACTCCCTTGGTTCATTTTTCATAGATGTTATTGACAACGACCCTTATCAGGATGATGCGGAAGCCAGCCGTGCTGACCACGTAGAGGTAATCTCCCTTTCCTCCAATTTCGATCTTGTGCCAGTACGAAAACTCCGTCGCGCAGTCCGGAAAGTGAAATGTTCACATCCTCTCACTCATTTGGATCCACAATTTTCTTTGAAGATAAAGCACCCTGAAGCTCGTCGCACAACCCGGCACAGTGGTCAGCAAGTCACTTCCTCCAATTTACCAGACACCCCAATCCGGAAGCGCCGTGCAGAGGTCTCTTGTAATTCTAGCAAATCTTATCCCTTGGCGGGTTACTTCCGATACCCTCTTAATCCGTCTGACTCGAATTATCAGGTAACTTCCAATTCATCCTCTGGCGACTCATTAACCACACAAATGCCTCCCCTCAAGACCGTCCCTGGGTAAGTATAATAATTTTAGCATTGCTTTCTTGCACCGGTTTACCACATTAACCTCTGATTGCTATTTTGCGGCGTAAAGCCAGACTCAAAGAAAAAGCAAAACCGAGTGCTCCCACCGAGGAGTTTGAACCAGAGAGGACCACAGCGGTCTTTGGTGGAAAGCCTTTGATATTGCTATGGATGATCCTGTGCCACAAGGTCAGGACACTTATGTTGATTCACCAGAAGTTAACCCGGCTAGTCCTCATGCTGATCCGCCTAGCCCAGCTGCTAATCCTCCAAGTCCAGCTGCTAATCCTCCAAGCCCAGCACGAGCCGCTACTCAACCGTCCAACACAGATGAGATTGTTGATAGCAAGACCGATGATGTGGTGATCACCGGTTTTGGCCACACTTCTCCACAGCAACCACAGCCGCTTTGTCAAAGCACGGTGCCAAAGTGGAATCTGCTGCGTGGAGAAAGGCAAGCGGAAGACTGATCATCAAGTCTGTGCTCATCTCAACGCTCAAGAACTTCACTCTGGATATCTAAACCGCCTATATACAAGTCGTGATTCTGAGGCCGGTTTAGTCAATTTGATGAAGGAGCGCTATGAGGTAACTTCCATTCCAAACACTTTATAAATTTTCTTTGTACTGTAAATCAACTCCATTGTAGCCCCCAAGGGACGGTTTATCTCTTCAAGATGAACCGGGACTTTGGATAAAAAGACTTCAACTGTGTAGCCCCCAAGGGCCTGTTTATCTCTTCAAGATGAACCGAGACTTTGGATAAAAAGACTTCAACTGTGTAGCCCCCAAGGGCCAGTTTATCTCTTCAAGATGAACCGGGACTTTATGTTGCAAAACTTGTTCTTGTTGAATTCCTTCACATCTGATGTTTCTGATCAATTATGCATTAGCCCCCAAGTGCCAAGATTAATACTTGTATTGAGCCTTGGGACTTCAAATAACAGTCAAAAAAGAAGCAATCCGCATTAGCCCCCAAGTGCCAAGTGTATAACTTGTTATGTGCTTGGGACTTTGAGAAAAATATTAACATCTTCATCATCTGTCTTTTGCAGGCTAACTTGAGCAACAAAGATTCCCAAATTGCCGATCTTCAAGAAAATATCAAGTCCCAGCAAGCAGAAACCTCCAAGGCCAAAGATGAATTGAAAGGCGCTTTAACTGCCATGGAGCAATTAAAGGATGGTTTCAAAAGCGAGCGGGCAGATTGGGAAACCGAGAAAGCCAGTCTGTTAAAGCGGGCTGACAATGCTGAGGTGGCTCTTAAACCGGTGGCGGAAGAGCTAACTGGGTTAAAGCGTCAAGTCAATGCTATGACTTCTGCATTATTTGATAAGTACTCTTTGCAAAAACCTTTCTTAACCATCTTTGAAATTGCCGGTTTAACAGCAAATTCTTAAACCGTTGCAGGTAGTCGTGTTGCTCATCTGGGTTCGGATATGCGGATGAAGTTGAAGGCATCCTATACTTTGACAGAACAACTATATACTGGTGCTCAACGAGTCATCTGTGCGGCCGCATACAGTAAACCGGCGCCAACCTTGATCAAGGATACGCTGGCCAAATTATCTATGACACCTGCCCAGATAGAGGAGGTAAAGCGATCTGCTGCAAGGGCTGGCGCTTTAACAACACTGACTCAGGCCAAAGCTTGGATTGCTGATCTTGATCCGACAGATATCGCAAAGGGCTATCCTGGCCAACAAGAAGACGGGTCAGAATTTGACAATGAAGCCCTCAAAGCTTTAACAAAGGAGATGCGCCCGCTGGCAAGCCAATTGGCCGAAGAAGTTGACTTGTCTGTCCATCGGTCCAGCTATGATACAAACAACAAACGGGTTGATGCAGCTGTGAAAGAAGCGCCGAATCTTATCCCGCCAATCCGTAAGCACACTTATGCCCCTGACGTTGAACCATCCAATCTTATAAGTGACGAAGCTGTCTTCCAAGCTTTAACCGGGATTGATTGGGCCACCATTGACTTCCAGCCACTGGGCAGGGAGGAGGAGGTTGAACCGGCGCAAGATTATCCATCAACTTCTCGTCAGCCTGTGACGAGTCA
The DNA here is from genome assembly GCA_021605145.1 of Aegilops bicornis. Taxonomy (NCBI): domain Eukaryota; kingdom Viridiplantae; phylum Streptophyta; class Magnoliopsida; order Poales; family Poaceae; genus Aegilops; species Aegilops bicornis. Next base: position 668,723,463 of record CM038674.1, read on the forward strand.
TAGTCCGCCTGCCGGATTTAGCTTCGCAGACTATATCTTGTGCAACAAAACATTTATTTTTTGGCATCAAAGCGCCTTGTAATAGGCTAGCTGAAATACTTTGATCTTCTGCCATCGTGCACTACTACAAGACACTGTGTAATCCGTCATGATTGTTGCTATGCTTGCTTATATGCTTGAGTACTTTCATAAAACCCTGCCTTCTACATTTGAGAAACTTAAATGTGCCCCGGCGGTTTACCGCTGGACGGGTTATGATACCCAATATAGAACCAGAGTTTTTATAACCAAGGCTGTAAAGCAATGAAATATGAAATATATTATACCTGTGATATTGAATCACATCGTTGGTTTACCAACTTGCGTAGTAAGGGTGATAACCCAAATCTTGAGTATTGATAACTCCCACCATGTTATACTGGTGCATAATAAACCATGCCGGGTTACGATAAACCCAAGATGATCATCCTAGCGACTTATAGTCGATGCCAGACCGGGCTAAGAAACGTCGGTTCATAATTGATTATGTGCTAACAGCTGATAACTCAAAGCCACGCTGAGTTAAGAAACACCGGGTTGATGTAATGACTTATAGTCGGGCCGGGTCAATAGACGCCGGTTTAACTCAAAACCTTATCAAAAGAGATAAAACTTTGCAAAAACGAAATCAAATAAAAACTTGTAGTCGAGGCTTTTCAAGGGCTGCCAGGCCCAAATTCGAGGCTTTTCATGGGCTGCCAGGCCGCTAAGTTAAACCATTTGACAAAGCCTTTTAAGATGGGCCTCCAATTAACCAATCGTCATTTTAACTTTGACAAGTTCAGGGTCTGTATAAGATTGACTTGTCAAACGTTCGGCGGGTCATACCAGGATTACCTGGACAGGAGTGGCTTACTTGATGAAGGCAGGTTAACCCGGGGTTTTAGGTGAATACACCAGGCTTCCAAGCCGTGGCTTGATAGCCTATTACAAGGGTCCTTTCAAACTCTTTGTTGCTTACAAAGATCCCCCAAGTAACTTTGTGAGCGGTGCTCAATGGGTGCCTATGTTTGAGTCGTGCTTCAGCAACAATACTCTCTTTGGCCCCTTGGGTGTGAAACTCCCAAGCTTTGTTGTGGCATGATAGCCGGTTTAATGGACAAACATGACGTCGCTTTATAAGCAGAAGCCCCCTTGTAACCAAGAAATATTGGAAGAACGGCAGAGGCCCTGCTAGTAGCAAGGATGCGGTTTATTATATTGATCATAATATATATATTGTCAAAATATGTACATAATGGGAGCATATGGCTCAGGTGTAGTAAGGCCGTAGATGAGCGATATTCCACGGCCGACGGGTCTCTTCCTCCGATTTGCTTGAGTCTTTGTGTTCTCGAACGTCGATGAGGTAGTATGATCCGTTGTGAAGATTCTTGCTGACCACAAAGGGCCCTTCCCAAGGTGGGGATAACTTGTGCATATCAGTCTGATCCTGGATGAGCCGGAGCACTAAGTTGCCTTCTTGAAAGGTTCTTGTTTTGACCCGACGGCTGTGATAACGCCGCAGGTCTTGCTGATAAACCGTCGAACGAGCCAACACCATGTCCCGTTTTTCATCTAACAGGTCCAGTGCTTCTTGGCGTGCTTGCTCATTGTCCGCTTCAACATAATTGGCAACCCGGGGCGAATCATGACGAATATCACTTGGGAGTACCGCCTCTGCCCTGTAAACCATGAAGAATGGTGTATAACCTGTAGATCGATTTGGGGTGGTGTTTATGCTCCATAACATAGATGGTAATTCCTCCACCCAACAACCCGGCGTCCTCTTCAAAAAGGAACCATAAGCCGGGGCTTGATGCCCTTCAAGATTTCCTGATTAGCCCTCTCAGCTTGACCATTAGACCGGGGGTGAGCCACGGACGACACATCAAGCCGGATGTGCTCTCGTTGACAAACAGCCTCCATCACACCTTTAGAGAGGTTCGTGCCATTATCTGTGATGATACTGTGTGGAAAACCAAAGCGGAAGATCACCTTCTTAATGAATCGAACCGCCATGGCTGCGTCACACATGCTTACTGGCTCCGCTTCAACCCATTTGGTAAACTTGTCAACCGCCACCAACAGGTGGGTCTTCTTATCTTTGGATTGCTTGAAAGGCCCTACCATATCAAGCCCCCAAGTAGCAAACGACCAAGTGATTGGAATCATTCGTAACTCCTGAGCCGGAACATGAGCTCGTCGTGAGAATTTCTGATAACCGTCGCACCGCCTCACCAAGTCCTCAGCATCAGCATGAGCCGTCAGCCAATGAAGCCATGACGAAAAGCTTTACCAACCAATGATTTTGAACTGGCGTGATGACCACAGTCCCCTTCGTGGATCTCATGTAGAATCTCACGACCTTCCTCAGGAGAAACACAGTGCTGGAACACACCAGAGACACTGCAATGGTGTAACTCGCCATTGTGAATAACCATGGACTTGGATCGCCGGATTATCTCCCTGGCCAAAACTGCATCTTCTGGCAACTCGCCCCGGTTCATATACGCCAAGTATGGAACCGTCCAATCCGGAATAATGTGTAAAGCGGCCACCAATTGTGCCTCCGTATCAGGAATAGCGAGGTCCTCCTCTGTGGGCAACTGAACTGACGGGTTGTGCAAGACATCCAGAAAGGTATTGGGCGGCACCGGTTTACGCTGAGACCCCAGCCGGCTTAAAGCATCGGCTGCCTCATTTTTGCGCCGATCAATGTGCTCCACTTGATAACCCTTGAAATGACCAGCGACAATATCCACCTCTTGTTGGTAAGCCGCCATGAGTGGATCCTTGGAATCCCAAGTACCTGAAACTTGCTGGGCCACCAGATCGGAGTCCCCAAAGCATCGTACCTGGCTTAAGTTCATTTCCTTAGCCACTTGAAGACCATGGAGTAAAGCCTCGTACTCAGCTGCATTGTTAGTACAAGGAAACATTAAGCGAAGAACATAACGAATTTTATCACCTCGAGGGGAAGTAAGGACAACTCCAGCCCCCGAGCCCTCCAATTACCTAGACCCATCGAAGTGGATAGTCCAGTATGTGCTGTCCGGTTTGTCTTCCGGTGCTTGTAACTCTATCCAATCATTGATGAAATCCACAAGGGCCTGGGACTTGATAGCTGTTCGAGGCATATATTTCAAACCGTGTGGTCCAAGCTCAATGGCCCACATAGCCACCCGACCAGTTGCCTCCCTGTTATGGATTATATCCTCTAGAGGAGCGGAACTGACCACTGTGATGGGATGGCCTTGAAAGTACTGTTTAAGCTTCCGACTTGCCATAAAAGCCCCATACACGAGTTTCTGCCAATGCAGATATCTTTGCTTTGACTCAATAAGCACTTCGCTGATATAATAAACCGGCCTTTGAACCGGGTACTCCTTCCCAGCCTCCTTGCGCTCCACCACAATAGCTACGCTGACAGTCCGGGCATTAGCAGCCACGAATAACAACAGTGGCTCCTTATAAACCGGAGCAGCAAGAACCGGCGGTTCAGCCAACTGCTTCTTTAAGTCCTCAAACGCCGCATTAGCAGCATCACTCCAGACAAAATTGTCTGTCTTCTTCAACATCTGATAGAGAGGGATCGCCTTCTCTCCCAACCTGCTGATAAACTGGCTCAAAGCCGCGTCTGACCGGCCAGACGTTGAACATCATTAATACACGCCCGGTTTAGCCGAGGATGCGATAGCCTTAATCTTTTCCGGATTAGCCTCAATGCCCCTGTTGGACACGAGAAAACCCAAGAGCTTGCTAGCCGGTACACCAAAAACGCACTTAGCCGGATTGAGCATCATTTTATAAACCCTCAGGTTATCAAAAGTTTCCTGTAAATCGGTTATGAGTGTCTCTGCTTTCCTGGACTTTACCACGATATCATCCACGTAAGCATGAACATTACGCCCAATCTGATTATGGAGACAATTCTCCACACACCGTTGATAAGTCGCCTGAGCACTTTTGAGTCCAAAAGGCATAGATAAATTAACAGAAGGCTCCAAAAGGAGTTATAAAAGTTGTCTTCTCCTGGTCCTTAACTGCCATCTTGATCTGATGATAACCAGAATAAGCATCCAAGAAACTCAAACGCTCACAACTCGCCGTAGCATCAATGATTTGATCAATACGGGGGAGGGCAAAGAGATCAGCTGGGCAAGCTTTATTCAAATCTGTGTAATCCACACACATACGCCAAGTGCTGTTTTTCTTAAGTACCAGCACCGGATTAACCAACCACTCAGGGTGAAATACCTCCACAATAACCCCTGCTGCCAATAGCTGGGCTACCTCTTCACCAATGGCCTTACGCCTCCCTTCATTAAAATGGCGAAGAAACTGTTTGACCGGTTTGAACTTCGGATCAATATTAAGAGTGTGCTCAGCGAGTTCCCTCGGTACACCTGGCATGTCAGATGGTTTCCATGCAAAGATGTCCCGGTTCTCGCGGATGAACTCGATGAGCGCTCTTTCCTATTTCAGATCCAAGTTGACACTAATGCTGAACTGCTTTGATGAATCGCGAGGATCAAAATCAACCAACTTAGTCTCATCAGCCGATTTAAACTTCAAAGCCGGATCATGCTCTGTAGTGAGCTTCTTCAAAGAAGTCATATCCGCCGGATCAACATTGTCCTTATAGAACTTCAACTCCTCCGTTGCACAAACCGACTCAGCATAAGCCGCATCACCTTCCTCACACTCCAGCGCAATCCTGCGGATACCATGAACCGTGATGGTCCCCGTATGACCCGGCATTTTGAGCTGCAGATAAACATAACACGGCCTTTCCATGAATTTAGCATAAACCGGCCGTCCAAACAGGGCATGGTACGGACTTCTAATCTTAACCACTTCAAAGGTCACCGTCTCTGATCTTGAATCAGGATCATCACCAAAACCACCTCCGAGCTATCTTACCAACTGGGTAAGGTGATTTACCAGGCACGACACCGTGGAAAACGGCCTTTGACGGTTTAAGATTCTTATCTGTTAACCCCATACGCCGGAAGGTTTCATAATACAAGATATTGATACTGCTCCCTCCATCCATCAGCACTTTGATGAACTTATAACGGGGCACTGCCGGTTCAACCACTAAAGCTAGATGGCCAGGATTATCAACCCAGGGTGGATGATCCTCCCTGCTGCAAACAATAGACTGTTGCATCACCAGCGGATAACGGGCACCTTGCCGGTTCAACAGAATTTCTTGCCCTTTTATGGAGCTTCGATCGCGCTTGCACGGACTAGTAGTGAAGACATGGTCGCATCCACCATTTAACTATTTCAGGTTACTCGATAACCCGACTCTTGTTGATTCCCCGATTCTTGTCTTGATTGTGACCACCTTGGTTGTTCTGGTTGCCTTGATTATTCTGAAATCTTGAGTTTGAACCGCCTCCACCGTAACCCGGCCCGTGATACCCTGGACCAGAACCGCCAGATGGACCCTGATCATACCGGAAGAGATCAGAGTTTTTGAATTCCCTCATTGTGAAACAATCCTTCCAGAGGTGCATGGCTGGAACCTCCTTCGTCCGGTGCTTTGGATAGGACTGGTTTAACAGGCGCTCAAGATTCATGCCTCCACCGCGCTGGGGCGGTTTACCCTTACGACGTTGCGCATTGCCATGCATATTGGTGTTAGCCACAAAATCTGAATTGTCCGCTTTACGCTTACCATTGTTCCCATGGCTCGCCTGGTTATGCTGTCCTTTTGTACCGGCATTCTTCTTTCCCTTCTCCAGCTTTTCTTCGTCAGAATCGGGGTCCTTGGTATTATCGGAATCAGCATATTGAACCAGATCTACCATGAGTATTCCCATATCGTTGCAGTGGCGCTTGAGCCATCCCAGCTTCATCTTCAGCGACTTAAACCGGAAATTACCCTCTAAGGTCACGATTGCCGTATCAGCATTGATGCGGCCCGACGAATGCAAGATTTCTGAAACCCGGCACACCCAATGAATTGTTGATTCATTCTCTCCTTGGACACAAGCAGCCAGATCCACAATAGACATGGGTTGTTTGCACGTATCCTTGAAGTTCGCTATAAACCGGGCCTTCAACTCGTCCCATGAACTGATCGAGTTAACAGGCAGGCTCTTCAGCCGGGTGCGAGCCGTTCCTTCTAACATCATGGTGAAGTATTTTGCACACGCCGCTTCATCCCCATCCAGCATCTCCATTGCCATCTCATAACTCTCAACCCATGCCTCAGGGGGTTGATCGGCGGTATAATTAGGCACTTTACGCGGACCTTGAAATCCAAGAGCTAAAAGTCAAACCACGTTCCACCGATGCCGCTGGTTGAATTGGAGTGGTTTGATGATTCTGGTACTGCGCTGCCAACTGCGGCGCTAACTCTGCTTTGCGTGGTGCTCTGCCAATATTTACCACATCCTAAGCATTCATATTGCCACGCGCCGGATTATGCCCTCGAGGGGCATCACGGTACTGCGCACTGCTTGACACAGCCGGTTCGTCCATGTGCCTACTGTAACTTTTGCTCAGACGGGGGGTTGAATGTATTCTGTCTTGGCTGTAGGAATAAGCCTGCTGCTGCACACCTGCGGTTTGAAGAAGATCCCTGGCCCGTCGCGTCTCAACAGCCGCCAGCGAATCACCCTCCATCGGAATAGCTGCCAAGCGAGATGCTACGGCAATCATTTTATCCAAAGGGCTAGAGAAATGACCCGGCGGCGTCGATACATATTGCGGCGGGTTATCTGTCCATCGAGGCGGGTCCGTCACCCGTGGCTGATCCGGCGCCGCCCCGGGTGCCTCGGTCCGGTTTACTGCTGCCGGATTACTTGGCCCTGCTCCCGGCATATTGAAGAGATTCAATCCTTCGTAAACCGGCGGCAGACGAGACCGGTACTTCCTCCGCAGTACTTTGTTTGACGCATTCTGATCCAACATGAGCCGGTAATTCTGCGCCTAGATCTGCTGTGACTGAGCGTCTAAGGCGGTCCGCTCTTTAGTCATCCTAGCTTCCTTAGCCGCAAAGTCCTCCTTGGCCTGAGCTATTTGGTCCTTCAGCTTTGTAACCTCCGCATTATGTTGATCCTGGGTCTCCGGGGTGACTGCCGTGGTCAACAATGTCGTCAAAGCATCCAACAAACCGGCAAGAACTTGAGCCGGCCGGCGCGCAGGGCCTCCTGCCCCGGCTGCCGATCTGGAAATCATTGCTGCTGCAGATGAAGATTGCAAGGTGGGCTGCGTATCGGCCATGAAGATAGCAACCCGGTTTGGTGGTTCAAAGGGGTCCGAAATACTGTCGCCATTGGAACAGCCCCCGATCCGGCCATCTTGCAACTGGTACAGCGACTCGGTGTCGCCAGTGGATTATTCGCCATATGAGTAGATGGCTGTCTCACCGTCGGACACCGGTTCAGATCCCGCACCATGGATGAATCCTATGAACCCATGCTTCAAGGCAGGCTGAACCCGGGCAGGACTCGCACGCTGAGCCATCTCGACGAGGTCGGTGGAGATGTCCGGCTCAGGGCCCGGTTCGCCAATCTTGCCGATAAAACGTGAATTCCTCCAAAGGGGACCCGGTACCCGTACTCAATTGAGCCGGCCTCGGGGCCCCGTCCTTCGTTGTTGATGTAGAGCTTGCCGCGACGACTCTTGGTCATCCAGCCAACCGCATACCCTTTGAGCCCTTCAAAGTTGCCCTTTAAGAACTCGAAACCATCGTGCGATAGCCCCATGGTGGGCGCCAACTGTCGTGGAATTAACACGTCAGATGTCCTAGCGGAAGGACTTAGTCGTGGAGCCATCGCAACGAGATTAGCTTAAAGGGGTTAAACCGGAACAAGGACACGAGAAGTTTATACTGGTTCGGCACCTTGCGGTGAAGGTAAAATCCTACGATCCAGTTGTTGTGGGATTGATTAATCTCGATGAGCAGGGAGCGAATCCGCTTTACCAATCTCTCGAGCAGTTGTTTCTTGTCCCTGAACCGCCGCCGGGTCGTCCCTTTATATACTCAGGTTGACGCCCGGCCGGTTTACAGAATCCCGAGGCCGGCTCATACAAGTGTCCGGCTCGGTCTCTTCCTTTCCCTAACCTATAATACAAGTTATACATCTATGGCGGTTTACTACTATGGGCCCTAATCCGCCATTGGGCTCTAGGCCTCTAAGCCTCCGTAGTTAAAGCGCCATAGCCTTCATATTCATGGGCTCTTGTACAAGACTCCTTGTGAGTGTAATCCGGCCCCTACTGGGTGGTTTACACCCAGTAGTCATATCCCCAACACCCGGCATGCGGTGCATTGGGGTATAAGATCAGACGAGATTGTCAGGACCTCGATTCCAAGTCACATAGACCCAGCCGGTAACATCTCATATCACTTTGCGGCCTCACGCACGGTATCCCCACGGGTGTCGCCTTACCATGGCCCCGGACCGTTTGCATATTTTGGCTCACGTATATGATAATGTCGCTAGCATCCACATGACAGAGAACCCGGGCCGACATGGCTAGTCGTGAACCCAAAGCGGCGCTAACCCATGGGGACAGGCATACATGAATCACATCGAGCATGTCGGTCATCAACGTATGAATTCGGGCTGTAGCACTGGGCTAACAGGACTCCGGTATCCCGGGCTGTAGCAGGCTAGGCAGGACTCTGAATATCACCACGTGACATTTCCCCGAAGGGACAAACATAGGAACGGTTAAACACATGCGGCCGATCAAGTGTCCAAAGCAGTAGTCTTTGGGCTAGCAGGACTCCGGTGAACCGGGCTATAGCGGACTACTATCGCTTAGGAAGCACTAGACTACATTTCCCCATATGAGAGGCTGCCAAGGATAAACAACTAGATTGTCGGATCCCACTCATACCAAGCATTATAATCATACACACAATATGCCCGATATGAGTACATACAACATGGCATCACAACAAAACTTTATAACTCAAACTACACAACAAAACATATCCATACAGATAGGGGTCACATGACCCAACACTCAAGTCATACAATCATACAAGCACATGCGGAAGCAAACTAGTCTGAGTACAGACTCTAAAAAGAAAGAAAGCTTGATGAAGCCTTTCTATCTACAGTGGCCCTTCACAAGCCTTGGATCACCACCTGGGTGGCTAGTTACTCGTCAACGTCGAGGTCTACGTAGAACCCATCGGAGGGGTTGGTGTTGTCGTCTGAAAACATTAATTAAGCAAACATGAGTACGGGGGTACTCAACAAGTCTTACAACAGGAACCTATTATACATGCACATTCTCAAGAAGGTAGTGGAGTTATTGCAGCAAGCCAACTTTGACTCTTGGCTAAGCTATCCTACGTGACACCACTTGAAATGCATTTGTCGCACACGAGTCCGCTAATCACCAACACAATACTCCATCGTGGATCCTCTCTCGTCAACCCACGAGAGGGCCATCCGCGGCACTCACACTTATCTTGAGAATTTTAGTAGTATCCATTTACTTGTCTATGAACTGTATAGGTGACCAAGTAGTCCTTTACATGACGCGCTATTCGAATAGTTTTATACCCTGCAGGGTGTACTTCTTCACACACGCTCTCACCAGTTATCGCCGCTACGACATGTACTCGGCAACCTTCAAGCGTAAGCCCAATGAGGGTGTCGGCCACGACCGGACTAAACACACGAGTCCCTAGTCCAGGTTTATCCCCTATTCGGGTTCCATCCGCAGGGAGTCCGGCCGAGGTTTCCACTAACGGCCCCGAACGATGTGAGCAGGGTTCCCGAGACACCAAACGGGCGAATCGGTACACCGTGCCACGTGCCTACCGCAACACAACCCACCCCTAAGGTTAGCGCTGCGTGCGGCCCCCAGCATACTACAAACACCAGAAACTACTTGCAACTCCCGGACAGAGGACAAGAGTGATTAATAAGTCGAGAGGGTCCATTGGTTTCGGGCCCAATGCGTGGTAGTAGCTGAATCTTAAATCACACACACAGATCTCAGTTCTTAGGGACGGTTCCAATGAAACAACCCACCATGTACTCCAACATGGCCTCTCATCGATACCTTTACCAAATCTTGTTCAACACTTTCACTCTCGAACCCGACACAACCTTTCACTCCAGTTCATCATCCCGATGAGCCAGACCTGACACAACTCTAAGCATAGCAAGCATAGCAAGCATAGCATGGTAGGAATCACAAACATGGCTCAGTCAACTCCTACACATACTAGTGGGTTTCATCTAGTTACTGTGGCAATGAAAGGTCATGCAAAGGAAGTGGGTTCAACTACCGCAACACACAACAGTTTGAATCGGGTTGTCTTAATGCAGTAAATAAGAGCTGAAGCGAGAACATGGGTTTGTATCGGAATGATCAATGGGTTGCTTGCCTGATGTAGTGGTGGTAGGATACTGCCCTTCAGATGGATATTCGGGGTTATCCTCGGAGGCAGAACCTATCACGAAAGACACACCGAACATGAACAACACATGACAATATGCAACAATATGATGCATGCAATGACATGGCAACATGGATGTGTGTTGGCCTAATGCAAGCTAGAACAGAAGGGAATAAACTCATTTGAATCAAAGATTCAAATGCTAGCTTGTTTAACATAGCCATAACAGTGTATTATCTTGTTTTGATTAAACAGCAGGGTTAACTTGTTCTGACATGCATGAAACCATTACCAATGGATAGATTGAATTTTTCTGATCAAAAATCATATATAAATCTTTGCATTTGGAGTTACAGATTAATTTCCATGAATTTTTGAAGTTTGCAACAATTTCTGGAATTTCCTATATAAAAATAAATCCAGGAATTAGTTATTGCGTCAGAGTGACGTCAGTGGTCCAAGGGGTCATCCAGGTCAACCTGACCTGTGGGACCCGCATGTCAGTAGTTAATTAAACTAATTAAATTTAGTTAAAACTAATCTGGATACTTAGCAGAGGGGGGCCCCACCTGTCATAGACTCAGGAGAGTCAACCAGGGCCCACCCTGGTCAAAGTCAAGGTCAACCACGCCTGCGTATAGCCGCCGACGAGCCAGACGTGGCGGCGAGAGTGGGTTTGAGCATTCCGGCGACCAAATGGACGGCGGAGAACATCTACGGGTAGCCGGGGACAAGCCGCGGCGTTTGGTGGCAGTGGTTGAGCTCGAGGTGGTCGGAAACGTCGCCGGCGACAACCATGACGGTCGCGGGAGTTCGGGTGAGGACGAACCTGAGGCTACGGGACACGGCGACGTGCGTGGAGTAGTGTGTTAGACTCTACGCGACGCGGTGAGCATGTTAGACACCGTGGGGTGGCCGGTGGATGGCCGGAGGCACATCGGCGACAAGCTCGGCGGTGGCGCGTGCGGTGAAGCTCCATGGGGTTGATGCAGAGCTCGAGAAGGAGAACGGGGAGGGGAGGAGTTAGCTGGGCTCACGGAGGTCTCAAGGGAGCAGACGGCGCGGTCAGGGACGGGCTGGTGCGGCGGCGACGGTGAAAGGGATCTCCGGCGATGGCGGAGTCGGGCGAGGTCGGTGCAGAGGCCTCGGGGTAAGCGAGCACTCGGGGCTCGGCTAGCTCGAAGAAGAGGAGGGCGGCGGAGCTCCTGGACACGGTGGCGCGGCGCAGGGATGACGGAGAGCGCGACTATGGCGACGGTGCGGCTGCGGTGGCGTCGGCCATGGTGCGCGAGAGCGAGGGAGAGAGGCAGGGAGAGAATGGATGTGTCCACGGGGTTCGGGGCGCGACGTGGAGGCCGTCCGAGCCAGTGAGCGACGAGGGGAGGAAGCAGGGCGACGGGCAGCTGCGTGGCGCGCGCTGGTGCCGCCGTCGAGCACCTGCCTGCCTGCCTGGCGAAGGCAAGCAGCTCGCTGAAGCGGTTGCTGGGCTGGGCCGGCTAGGTGGGCTGGCTGGTGGGCTGTCAGGTTAATTCCTTCTCTCTCTCTTTATTTCTGTTTTCTATTATTTTCTGTAACTTTGTGGAATTACTAAAAATACCTAAACAACTCCAAAAATCGCCAAACTACACATGGTCCTTAGTTGGAATATTTCCAGCATGGAACATTTTAGTTTGGGATTATTTGAGCATTTGAAATATTTTATATAATTTAAATGCCCAAATTCAAATAGCTAAAGAGTTAATCCATTGACCTTAGAGTGACCTAGAAATTTGTGCATCACTTACGGCGGTGGTTTAGGACCAAGGCAAAAGGGATGAACATTTTAGAAGGGCATTTCAGGTTCATTGAAAATATTTTTAGTAAACCCTAGTTGGATTCAGAGGGGTTCTAGGGGTTCTGTCTTCCCCATTTCAACTTTCTGATGAAAAGTAAACATGATTCAACACTCTAATGCATGGATTAGCTAGGGTGTGACAACTCACCCCCACTCAAAAGTATCTCGTCCCGAGATTTAGGATCCGTCGGAAAGAAGGTGGGATACTCAAGTCGAAGACGATCCTCCCTTTCGCAGGTAGCTTCTTGCTCGGAATGGTTTGACCATTGAACCTTGAGAAACTTAATATTCCGACGTCGAGTGGTAAGCTCGGCTTGATCAAGGATATGAACAGGATATTCACGATAGGTAAGATTATCTTGGAGATCAAGCGTTTCGTGGTCCACTCCACGGATAGGATCCGAGAAGCAACGGCTGAGTTGAGAAAGCGTGGAAGGCGTCATGAACTCGAAAGATGCGAGGGTAGTTCCAATTGGTAGGCAACTTCTCCTTGTTTGGCAAGAATGCGAAAGGGTCCAATGTAACGAGGAGCCAACTTGCCTTTGATACCGAATCGATGGGTTCCCTTTAAAGGAGTAACCCGAAGGTAAGCCTTCTCGCCAACTTCATAAGACATAGGCTTATGCTTGCGGTCATACTGGCTCTTTTGACGAGATTGGGCTGTTCTCAATTTCTCACGAATAACGCGAACCTGCTCTTCTGCTTCCTGGATCATATCCGGACCAAAGAGTTGTCTCTCCCCGGTTTCTGACCAGTTAAGAGGCGTTCGATATTTCCGTCTATAGAGAACTTCGAAAGGAGCTTTGCCCAAACTAGCTTGGTAACTATTGTTATAAGCGAATTCGGCGAATGGAAGACATTTCTCCCAATTCATTCCGAAGCAGATGTGAAGCTCGAAGCATATCCTCCAGAATTTGATTGACTCGTTCTACTTGACCACTTGGCGAGGATGGAAGGCGGTGCTGAAAAGAGGCGAGTGCCCATCGCATTTTGGAAACTTTCCCAAAATCGAGAGGTGAAGAGACTTCCACGATCTGAGTTAATCTCCAATGGAACACCATGAAGAGACACTATTCAGGAGATGTACAAATCAGCTAGCTGACTAGTGGTTATACTCTCACGAACGGGTAGGAAGTGGGCTACTTTGGAAAGACGATCGACAACAACGAAGATAGCATTATTCCCTCTCTTGGTCCTGGGAAACCCGGTAATGAAATCCATACCAATTTTATCCCATTTCCATTCGGGAATAGCCAAAGGTTGAAGGGTGCCAGCATGCCGTTGATGCTCTGCTTTAACTCGACGACAGACGTCGCAGTTAGCAATGTATTGAGCGATTTCTCTCTTCATCCTAGTCCACCAAAACCTCTGGCGTAGGTTTTGATACATTTTAGTACTACCGGGATGAATGGTGAGAGGGGATTCATGAGCTTCCTTAAGGATCAATCGCCTCTGGTTGCGTATCTTGGGAACCACTATACGGTCTCCAAAGAACACAACACGTTGATCATCTATGGAGAAACAGTCCGCGACTCCCTTTTTGATCTTTCTCTTGATACCGGAGATTCCCGGATCTACCTTCTGTGCCTTGATGATCTGATCCGTAAGGGTAGGTTTCGCCACCAGGGTGGAAAGAAAACCTCGAGGAACAATGTGAAGGTTAAGCTTACGAAATTCCTCGTGGAGAATTGGTTGACTTTGTTGTAACATTAGATTGTTACAATAAGATTTCTGACTTAGTGCATCAGCCATGACATTGGCTTTGCACAGGGTGTAAGATATTCCTAAGTCGTAATCTGTAATCAACTCGACCCAACGTCTTTGCACGAGATTCAAATCCGGTTGGCTGAAGATGTATTTAAGACTTTGGTGATCGATGTAGATTTATAGCGATTACCAAGAAGGTAATGTCGCGAGGCTTTGAGTGCATGGACCACTGCTGCAAGCTCTAGATCGTGTGTGGGATAGTTATCCTCATGTGGACGCAACTGTCGGGAAGCGTAGGCTATCACATGACGATCTTGCATGAGTATGCAACCTAGTCCTTGTCGCGAGGCGTCGCAGTAGATAATAAAGTCCTTAGAAAAATCTGGTGGAATTAGTACGGGAGCAGATGTCAGGCGTCTTTTCAGTTCTGAAAAGCTGAACTTCGCCTTTGTGGTGTCCATTCGAACTTTTATCTTTCTTGAGGAGTTCGGTTAGAGGCTTAACAACCTTGGAGAAGTTCTCGACGAAGCGGCGGCAATAGCTCGCTAAACCAAGAAAACTCCGAACTTGCTTAACCGATTCAGGTGGAGTCCAGTCAAGGACGGCTTGAACTCACTCGGGATTGACAGCAATGCCCTTACCAGAGATTACATGGCCTAGATAGGTCACTTCTGGCAACCAAAACTCGCACTTAGAGAATTTGGCATAAAGGCGATGCTCTCGAAGTTTCATCAACACTAGCCTTAAATGTTTGGCATGTTCTTCCTCATTCTTGGAGTAGATGAGTATATCATCGAGGTAAACCATGACAAATTTATCCAAATACTCCATGAAGATCGAGTTCATTAACCGAGAGAAGGTGGTCGGAGCGTTGGTTAAACCGAAGGACATGACGGTGTACTCGTATTGTACATTAAGAGTAACAAAGTCCGTTTTAGTTATGTCCCCGTTCTTGATTTTGATTTGATGGTAGCCCATCCTCAAATCCATCTTGGAAAAGATCGAGGATCCGGCGAGCTGATCATACGGTCGTTGATCCTGGGAGCGGATACTTGTTCTTGATAGTGACCAAATTGACAGGTCGGTAATCCACAACCATCTGATCCGTTCCATCCTTCTTCTTGACGAAGAGGACGGGACAAGCCCATGGAGAAGAACTAGGACGGATGAAACCCTTTTGCAAGGACTCATCGAGTTGTTTCTTAAGCTCGACTAATTCTAGGGGTGCCATCTTATAAGGTCTTCTAGAGATTGGGACGGTACCTGGAACAAGATCTATCACGAACTCGACATCCCTGTCAGGTGGAACACCTGGCAGTTCTTCTAGAAAGACATCCGGGAAGTCACGGACTACCGGGATATCTTCAAGGTCTGGAAGGGGGTTGGCATTTAAAGAGTAAAGTTGACGCTTAGACACTCGGGTCAAAACATTGGCTGTCTTGCCCGAAGGGTGGGTGAGTTTAACAGTTCTAGTAGAACAATCGATCTTAGCGTAATGGGCTGACATCCAGTCCATACCCAAGATGATGTTTATGTCCGAGGACTTGAGAGCAATTAGTGACGCAAGGAAGACTAATCTGTCGACAAGGATTTCATTTCCATGGCTAATTTTTGAGGTTTGCCACTTAGAACCAGGGGTTTGAACTACCATAGAGGTGGGCATGTCACAAAATGTGGTGTTGTGTAATCGAGCATAGCTCTCAGAAATAAATGAATGAGATGCTCCAGTATCAAAGAGAACAGTTGCCGGATGGCAATTAACAAGGAGCGTACCGAGAACGACGTTAGGATCCTCATGGGTTTCTTCCGCTGAAACATAGTTGACGTGGCCACGAGCAGTGGCAGCTGGTTTGGCATAGAGCACCTTTCCCGTTGGCTTACCACGGCCAACAGACTTTCCAATCTGGTTGGGGTTGTTCTGGGGACACTCACGGACGTAGTGACCCGCCTCTCCACACTTGAAACAAGTTATTACATTGGGGCGTGGAGCAGCATTAGCAGCGGGGCCACCATAGGTCTTGGGCGGTGCATACTGCTGGTTGGGGCGAGGCGCCTTAAAGGATGGCCTCGGAGTGAATCTGGGTGGCAGGGCGGTGCTTGGGATCCGCACCGGCGCTTCGGGATCCATAGCCGGATGAAGAACCAAAGTCACGGAGTGCTTGCGAAGCTTCAAAGTCGACTGTCCCGATCTCGGCTACCGATAGCCTTGTTGACTAACTTCAAAAGAGGGCACTCATGCGCATCGAAGATCACGGCGAAGCTCGGGGCTAAGTCCCTTGCGGAACCTTGCACTGTTTCTTGGCGTCGGTGGATACCTCTTGAGGAGCATATCATGCTAGATTTCCGAACTCACATTTGTATGCATCCACAGTCAGCCTACCACAGGTGAAGTTACGAATTCTTCCCTCTTGCGATCCATGAGACCTTCCGGGATGTGATGCTCACGGAAAGCCGCACCAAACTCAGCCCTGTAGTGATTTGGCCAACGGGCGCATAGCCTCGAAATTCTCCCACCAAAGGCTAGCAGGGCCTTCGAGGTGGTAGGCAGCAAAGGTAACCTTGTCAGCTTCAGCCACGTTGGCAGAACGTAGCTTATGGGTGATGCTGCGAAGCCAGTCATCCGCATCGAGAGGCTCAACGGAATGCTTGAACTTCGGTGGATACAGCTTGACAAAGTCATTGAGTGACACCAGGTCATTCCTCGGTGGCGTCGGTATTACGCTCAATCCGCTCCGAAGCGATTGGTCTCACGCTTGTTGCGTTACGCCTCCAAAGATAACCCGGCGAGAGAAGGTGGTTGAGGCAGATTAGCATTCCTAGTTGCATGGCTTCACCACCTGCTCCGGAGCAGCGGGGTTATTCTTGGTATTGACCATCCTAGGAAAACAAGACAATGGTTTAGACAAAGATGGCAAAATCTGGCCAACGAAGTGCGGAATGTAATGGATAACACGGAATGCAGAGATGTTCATCCGTATGACATGGCAATATAGAAACTACCATATATATACCAACAGTCATACACGCCATTCATAGTTTAGTACAAGCCCAGCTAATGTACAATTACGATGAAAGACGTTACATCTCATCGGAAGCATTCCGAACTCCTATACATTATTTTTCTACACTTCCGGAATTGATACACACTAAGTCATATTCCACAGGTCACGCAGGACGGTGGAAATACAACTATTACAATACTAGAGATACTACTACTAACTCAGACGCCTCCGTAGTATTCCTCATAGAAGTCACCTCCATAGCCTGGAAGATCAACATGGTTATCCGGAAACAAACGGCCCTGAGGAGCTTGTGGACCATAGGGGCTAGGATGAGGTCTTGAACCAACAAACGGTGGCCTGCCGGGACCACGGGGTGGGATGATGCCTCCCACATCACGCCAATCCACCATATCCGGCAGAGCAGATCTCACAGGGTACAGATCCCTAGTATCCATACATCCAGCTTGCACAGCCGGTGCAAACCGAGTCAACGTGGCCCAATGGTGGTAGCGAGTGTTGAAAAGCTCTAGCCTCAAGGCCCGATTCTCTCGGTCCTTATCTTGAAGCATCTCAGCGGTGGTGCGAGTAAGTGAGTCCTCTTGTGTGGAGTCGGCATACATAGCACAGAGGTTCCCTTGCGCCCGGCGATGAGGCGGCATATAACGGAAATCGGTGTTCAAGTAGGCCGATCTGACTCGCATAATGGTCATCATAGAGTAGGCAGCATCCTGTACCGCCATCTCAATAGTAACCCCGAGTCCATAAGAACAGTGAAGGGGCTCGGTAGATCCAGGATAAGACGGAAAGATTCTGACAGTACAGAGGTACTGGCTTTGGTTAAAGTCTCGGAACTGCTCTTCGACGGTGTATTCGGGATACCAGCGGTAACCCGTCTCAATCAATCATTACCGGACTAGCATAGCCGTATGACCGGGCACATCAATGCACCTGGTCAGACGAACCACTTGATTTTGAGCACGAGTGGCCATCTGAAAGCACAGCCACAATGCAAAGACATTAGAACTTCTAGGGAAAATCGGACAGCATAACATCTGTAAATGCTCAAGAATAGATTTGAGACATTCAAAATCGGATTGCAAAGCCACTCAACAACATCATATCAAGGTTCTGGTTCAACTAATAACATACTAAATGTAGTAGAAACTGAACTAAGGCTGGTAACCAACAATCCTATAAGTTACTACGGATTAGTAACACGTGAACGTGATAGAGAGAAGAGAGCCTAGTCCTATACCCACGTAGAATGAGAAGAGGATGACTCAGATCAGAGGGCATAAGGTAAAGGAGTAAAAAGAGCCTTACGTCCCTCGCACAATCAATTCCCCTACATATAGCTAAAGCATTTCTAGACTCGACATCGACCAGTTTGGCTTAGCGAACCTACAGGCAGTCCGGCTCTGATGCCAACGCTGTCAGGACCCCGATTCCAAGTCACATAGACCCAGCCGGTAACATCTCATATCACTTTGCGGCCTCACGCACGGTATCCCCACGGGTGTCGCCTTACCATGGCCCGGGACCGTTTGCGTATTTTGGCTCATGTATATGATAATGTCGCTAGCATCCACATGACAGAGAACCCGGGCCGACATGGCTAGTCGTGAACCCAAAGCGGCGCTAACCTGTGGGACAGGCATACATGAATCACATCGAGCATGTCGGTCATCAACGTATGAATTGGGCTGTAGCACTGGGCTAACAGGACTCCGGTATCCAGTACTGTGAGCTAGGCAGGACTCCGAATATCACCGCGTGACATTTCCCCGAAGGGACAGACATAGGAACGAAGCGAAACACATGCCGGCCAGTCAAGTGTCCAAAGCAGTAGTGCTGGGCTAGCAGGACTCCGGTGAACCGGGCTGTAGCGGACTACTATCGCTTAGGAAGCACTAGACTACATTTCCCCATATGAGAGGCTGCCAAGGATAAACAACTAGATTGTTGGATCCCACTCATACCAAGCATTATAATCATACACACAATATGCCCGATATGAGTACATACAACATGGCATCACAACAAAACTTTACAACTCAAAGTACTTTATTTAAGAGGCTCCGAGGAGCCATACATAACATATCCATACAGATAGGGGTCACATGACCCAACACTCAAGTCATACAAACATACAAGCACGTGCGGAAGCAAACTAGTCTGAGTACAGACTCTAAAAAGAAAGAAATCTTGATGAAGCCTTTCTATCTATAGTGGCCCTTCACAAGCCTTGGATCACCACCTGGGTGGCTAGTTACACGTCAACGTCGAGGTCTACGTAGAACCCATCGGAGGGGTTGGTGTTGTCGCCTGAAAACATTAATTAAGCAAACATGAGTACGGGGGTACTCAGCAAGTCTTACAACAGGAACCTATTATACATGCACATTCTCAAGAAGGTAGTGGAGTTATTGCAGCAAGCCAGCTTGGACTCTTGGCTAAGCTATCCTACGTGACACCACTTGAAATGCATTTGTCGCACACGAGTCCGCTAATCACCAACACAATACTCCACCGTGGATCCTCTCTCGTCAACCCACGAGAGGGCCATCCGCGGCACTCACACTTATCTTGAGAATTTTAGTAGTATCCATTTACTTGTCTATGAACTGTATAGGTGACCAAATAGTCCTTTACTGCGGACGCGGCTATTCGAATAGTTTTATACCCTGCAGGGGTGTACTTCTTCACACACGCTCTCACCACTTATCGCCGCTACACGACATGTACTCGGCAACCTTCAAGCGGAAGCCCAGCGAGGGTGTCGGCCACGACGACTAAACACACGAGTCCCTAGTCTAGGTTTATCGCATATTCGGGTTCCATTCGCGAAGTCCGCCGAGGTTTCCACTAACGACCCCGAGCGATGTGTGCAGGGTTCCCGAGACACCAAAGCAGGCGAATCGGTACACCGTGCCACGTGCCTACCGCAACACAACCCACCCCTAAGGTCAGCGCCGCAAGGCCCCCAAAGATACTACAAACACGAAACTACTTGCAACTCCGGACAGAGGACAAGAGTGGTAAATAAGTCGAGAGGGTCCATTGGTTTGGGCCCAATGCGTGGTAGTAGCTGAATCTTAAATCACACACACAGATCTCAGTTCTTAGGGACGGTTCCAATGAAACAACCCACCATGTACTCCTACATGGCCTCTCATCGATACCTTTACCAAATCGTGTTCAACACTTTCACTCTCGAACCCGACACAACATTTCACTCCAGTTCATCATCCCGATGAGCCAGACCTGACACAACTCTAAGCATAGCAAGCATAGCATGGTAGGAATCACAAACATGGCTCAGTCAACTCCTACACATACTAGTGGGTTTCATCTAGTTACTGTGGCAATGAAAGGTCATGCAAAGGAAGTGGGTTCAACTACCGTAACACACAACAGTTTGAATTGCGTTGCCTTAATGCAGTAAACGAGAGCTGAAGCGAGAACATGGGTTTGTATCGGAATGATCAATGGGTTGCTTGCCTGATGTAGTGGTGGTAGGATACTGCCCTTCAGATGGATATTCGGGGTTATCCTCGGAGGCAGAACCTATCACGAAAGACACACCGAACATGAACAACATATGACAATATGCAACAATATGATGCATGCAATGACATGACAACATGGATGTCTGTTGGCCTAATGCAAGCTAGAACAGAAGGGAATGAACTCATTTGAATCAAAGATTCAAATGCTAGCTTGTTTAACATAGCCATAATAGTGTATTATGTTGTTTTGATTAAACAGCAGGGTTAACTTGTTCTGACATGCATGAAACCATTACCAATGGATATATTGAATTTTTCTGATCAAAAATCATATATAAATCTTTGCATTTGGAGTTACAGATTAATTTCTATGAAATTTTGAAGTTTGCAACAATTTCTGGAATTTCCTATATAAAAATAAATCCAGGAATTAGTTATTGCGTCAGAGTGACGTCAGTGGTCCAAGGGGTCGTCCAGGTCAACCTGACCTGTGGGTCCCGCATGTCAGTAGTTAATTAAACTAATTAAATTTAGTTAAAACTAATCTGGATAATTAGCAGAGGGGGGCCCCACCTGTCATAGACTCAGGAGAGTCAACCAGGGCCCACCCTGGTCAAAGTCAAGGTCAACCACGCCGGCGTTTAGCCTCCGACGAGCCAGACGCGGCGGCGAGAGTGGGTTTGAGCATTTCGGCGATCAAATGGACGGCGGAGAACATCTACGGGTAGCCGGGGACAAGCCGCGGCGTTTGGTGGCGGTGGTTGAGCTCGAGGTGGTGGAAGCGTCATGGCGACAACCGTGGCGGTCGCCGGAGTTCGGGTGAGGATGAACCCGAGGCTACGGGACACAGCGAGGTGCGTGGAGTAGTGTGTTAGACTCTACGCGACGCGGTGAGCATGTTAGACACCGTGGGGTAGCCGGTGGATGGACGGAGGCACATCAGCGACGAGCTCGGTGGTGGCGCGTGCGGTGTAGCTCCATTGGGTTGATGCAGAGCTCGAGAACGAGAATGGGGAGGGGGAGGAGTTAGCTGGGCTCACGGAGGTCTCGAGGGAGCAGACGGCGCGGTCGGGGACGGGCTGGTGCGGCAGCGACGGCGAAAGGGATCTCCGGCGATGGTGGAGTCGGGCGAGGTCGTCTGCAGGCCTCGGGGTGTGGCCTTCGGGGCTCGGCTAGCTCGAAAAAGAGGAGGCGGCAGAGCTCCAGACACGGTGGCCTTGGCGCGCAGGATGACGGAGAGCGCGACTACGGCGACGGTGCGGCTGCGGTGGCGTCGGCCATGGTGCGGGAGAGCGAGGGAGAGAGGCGGGGGAGAATGGATGTGTCCACGGGGTTCGGGGCACGACGTGGAGGCCGTCGGGCCAGCGAGGCGACGAGGGAGGAAGCGAGGCGGCAGGCAGCTGCGTGGCCTTGTGGCTGGTCTTGCCGTCGAGCACACCTGCCCTGCCCGGCGAAAACAACAGCTATTGAAGCGGTTCTTTGGGCTGGGCCCGGCTAGGTGAAATTTGGCTGGTGGGCTGTCGAGTTAATTCCTCTCTCTCTCTCTCTCTCTTTATTTCTGTTTTCTATTATTTTTACGTAACTTTGTGGAATTACTAAAATACCTAAACAACTCCAAAATCGCCAAACTACACATGGTCCTTAGTTGGAATATTTCCAAAGCATGGAACATTTTAGTTTGGGATTATTTGAGCATTTGAAATATTTTATATAATTTAAATGCCCAAATTCAAATAGCTAAAGATTTAATTCAGTGACCTTAGAGTGACCTAGAAATTTGTGCATCACTTGACGGTGGTTTTAGGACCAAGGCAAAAGGGATGAACATTTTAGAAGGGCATTTCAGGTTCATTGAAAATATTTTTAGTAAACCCTAGTTGGATTCAGAGGGGTTCTAGGGGTTCTGTCTTCCCCATTTCAACTTTCTGATGAAAAGTAAACATGATGCAACACTCTAATGCATGGACTAGCTAGGGTGTGACAGAGATGACCCTGGTGGTGTTGATGGCGAGCACGCCAGGAAGAGGGTTCCTGCCAAGGTGATGTGGTATGCTCCTATAATACCACGGTTGAAACGTCTGTTCAGAAAGAAAGAGCATGCCAAGTTGATGTGATAGCACAAAGAGGGCCGTAAGAAAGACGGGAAGTTGAGAGCACCCCCTGACAGGCCGCAGTGGAGAAAAATTGAGAGAGAGTGGGGGGACTTTGCATGTGACTCAAGGAATGTATGGTTTGGTTTAAGAGCAGATGTCATTAATCCTTTTGGGGAGCAGAGCAGCAATCATAGCACCTGGCCTGTGACTCTATGTATCTATAAC
The DNA here is from genome assembly GCA_021605145.1 of Aegilops bicornis. Taxonomy (NCBI): domain Eukaryota; kingdom Viridiplantae; phylum Streptophyta; class Magnoliopsida; order Poales; family Poaceae; genus Aegilops; species Aegilops bicornis. The sequence continues at coordinate 668,746,241 of CM038674.1, forward strand.
CTTCCTCCTTGGCTGTGCATGAAGCGGAAGTTCATTATGATGCCAGTTCTCATCCAAGGTCTAAGCAACCCGGCAACGACATTGATGTGTACCTAAGGCCATTAGTTGAGAACGTTTACAGCTCTGGAATGGAAAAGGTGTACGTGTGTGGGATGAGCAAGACCAGCAGGAATTTGACCTATATGCGTTGCTGTTTGTAACGATCAATGATTGGCCTACTCTCAGTAACCTTTCAGGACAGACAAACAAGGGATACAAGACATGCACACACTATTTAGATGACACCGAAAGTATATATTTGGACAAATGCAGGAAGAATGTGTACCTGGGGAATCGTTGATTTCTTTCGACCAACCATCAATGTCGAAATAAAGGCAAGCATTTCAAAGGCGAGGCGGATCACCGGAAGAAGCCCGCCGCCCATACTGGTGATCACATATTTGCTATGGTCAATGATTTACAAGTAATCTTTGGAAAGGGTCCCGATGGACTATCTGTTCCGAATGACGCTGAGGGATACGCACCCATGTGGAAGAAGAAATCTATATTTTGGGACCTACCCTACTGGAAAGACCTAGAGGTCCGCTCATCAATCGACGTGATGCACATGACAAAGAATCTTTGCGTGAACCTGCTAGGCTTATTGGGCATGTATGGGAAGACTAAAGATACACAAGAGGCACGGGAGGACCATCAACATGTGCACGAAAAAGAGGGCATGCCTCCAAAGCAGTATGAAGGTCCTGCCAGCTACGCTCTTATCAAAGAAGAGAAGGAAATCTTCTTTGAATGCATGCTCAGTATGAACATCCCATCTGGATTCTCGTCGAATATAAAGGGAATAATAAATATGGAAGAGAAAAATTTTCAGAACCTAAAGTGTCATGACTGCCACGTGATTATGACGCAACTGCTTGCGGTTCCATTGAGGGGGCTTCTACCGAAAAACGTTCGATTAGCCATGGTGAAGCTATGTGCATTCCTCAATGCAATCTCTCAGAAGGTGGTCGATCCAGAAATCCTACCAAGGTTAAGGAGTGATTTGGCGGAATGTCTTGTCAGTTTCGAGCTGGTGTTCCCACCGTCCTTCTTCAATACCATGACACACGTCCTACTTCGTCTATTCGACGAGATTGCCATTCTGGGCCCTGTATTTCTACACAATATGTTCCCCTTTGAGAGGTTCATGGGAGTCTTAAAGAAATATGTTAAATGTCGTGCTAGGCGGAAGGAAGCATCTCCACGGGCCATCAAACAAAGGAGGTCATTGGCTTTTGTGTTGACTTCATTCCTGACCTTAAGAAGATTGGTCTCCCTCAATCGTGGTATGAGGGGATACTGACTGGAAAAGGCACGCTAGGAGAGGACCCAATAATATGTAGGTACGGGCATTCTTCGTCTCAAGCACACTACACAGTTCTACATAATTCTACCTTAGTGACCCCGTATGTCAATGAACACAAGAATATTCTGCGCTCCAAACACCCGGAGACGTGTGACGACTGGATTACATGTGAACACATCAGGACTTTCGGCAGTTGGTTGCAAACACGTCTCATGGGTGACAACACTGTTTCTGATGAGCTGTACTCGTTGGCCAGGGGACCAACTTCGCATGTATTGACTTACAAAGTGTACGTGATAAATGGGAATACATTTTAGACGATCGCCCAAGATCAAAAGAGCACCAACCAAAAAAGTGGTGTCCGCTTTGATGCAGCAACCAAGAGGGGAAAGGACACATACTATGGTTACATAGTGGACACATGGAAACTTGACTATGGACATGATTTTAGGGTCCCTTTGTTTCAGTGCAAATGGGTCAATCTGTCAGGAGGCGGGTTACAGGTAGACCCACAGTACGGAATGACAACAGTGGATCTAAATAATCTTGGGTACACAGACGAACCATTCATCCTAGCCAATGATGTGGCGCAGGTATTCTATGTGAAGGACATGTCTACCAAACCGAGAAAAAGAAAAGATAAGACAGCGAATACATCACATACGATGAGCCAAAGCGCACATAGTACTTTCAGGTAAAAGAGACATCATGGGAATGGATGGCAAGACATACATGTCTGAAGATTATGAAAAGTTTCATGAAATTCCTCCCTTCAAAGTCAAGGTTGACCCAAACACCCTGTTAAACGATGAAGATTATCAATGGTTACGATGCAATAAGAAAATGACGCAAGCGAAGAAAAAGTGAAGACTTTCTCTCCACAACTATTATGATGATGCCTTTGATCTAGAATATCACTATAGTGACATGTGAAGAAATGAAATGCCTTTTGTAACATATGAGTTTTTGTATGAAACCCTGATACTTCGAAAGAGATTGTCCGTTTTGTACACGAAGTGCATCCAGTTTTTGTCGTAACCCTATCAACTTTTTCACAGTTCATTTGTAGTGCTTTTCAACTACATGGTCATTTAGCTTAAAAGAATAATTAAATGCATGAAAAATACCAAATGAAGTCTGAAAAGGGTTGAAAATTGATGATGTGGCTTTGAATGGTTCATTTTGAACACACCAAATGTCTGGAGTTCAAATAAGTTCAAAAAAAGAAATACCTTTGTAACAGATGAGTTTTCGTCCGAAACCCTCACACTTCAAAAGATATTGTCCATTTGTATACGAAGTGCACCCAGTTTTTTGCCGTAACCCTCTTGATACGTCTCCAACGTATCTATAATTTATGAAGTATTCATGCCATGTTTACAATAATTTTATATGGTTTTGGTATGATTTGCATGGAACTAACCCGGACTGACGTTGTTTTCAGCAGAACTACCATGGTGTTGTTTTTTGTGCAAAAATGGAAGTTCTCCAAACACCGCGAAACTTTTTGTCGATTTTTATGGACCAGAAGAGAACCATTGGGCCAGAGAAGCACACAGGGGTGCCCGAGGCGAGGCACAACCCACCAGTAGCGCCTTGGGCCCCTCAGCGCGCCTGGTGGGTTGTGCCCACCTCGGTGGCCTCCCGTACCCCTTCTTCGCCCTATAAATTCCCAAATATTCCGAAAACCCTTGGGGAGACCCTAGATTAGAAGTTCCGCCGCCGCAAGGCTCTGTAGCCACCAAAAACCAATCGAGAGCCCATTCCAGCACCCTTCCGGAGGGGTAGATCATCACCGGTGGCCATCTTCATCATCCCGGCGACCACCCCGATGAGGAGGGAGTAGTCCACCCTCGGGGCTGAGGGTTTGTACCAGTATCTATGTGTTTAATCTCTCTCGCTCGCAATCTTGAGATGTCACGATCTTGATGTATCATGGGCTTTGTTAACATAGATGGATCATATGATGTTTCTCCCCTCTCTACACTTGTTGTGATGAATTGAGTCTTTACCCTTTGAAGTTTTGTCTTGTCGGATTGAATGTTCATATATGAGAACACATGATATATGTCTCGCATATGTATACCCGTGGTGACAATGGGGTATTATTTTGATTCACTTGATATATGTTATGGCACTGAACTCGCGGATTCCCGAGGTGACTTTGGGGTAATCTATGTATAGGGGTTGATGCACGGTTTTATTATCTTTTCTCCGATAGAAACTTTGGAGTATCCTTGTAGTTCTTTGTGTGGATTGAGTATTATGAATCTGAAATTGTTTGATACATATCGTATAATTAACTCATGGGTACTAGCGGTGACATTGGGGTATCTAGGTGACATTAGAGTTGGTTGATATGCATCATATGGTGTTATTTTTGTATGAACTCTTGATTAGATCATTCGGAAAGAATAGCTTGCTCCTATTTTAGTACGAACTCTAGGATAGATTGATCGGAAAGAATAGCTTTGAGGTGGTTTCATACCCTACAAACAATTTCTATCTTTTGTTCTTCGCTAATAGGAACTCGGGAGTTATTCTTTATTGCACTTTGAGGGATAGTCATATGATCCAACTATGTTAGCATTGTTGAGAGATTGCACTAGTGAAATTGTGCACCCTAGGCCTCATTTTCCATTATTGCAATAACGTTTGTGCTTTGTTTTACTATTTACTACCTTGCTATTTTTGATTGTTCGCACTACAAAAACTCATATCTACTATCCATACTACACTTTTATCACCATCTCTTTGCCGACTAGTGCACCTATACAATTTGCCATTGTATTGGGTGTGTTGGGGACACAAGAGATTTTCTTGAATTTGATTGTAGGGTTGCTTGAGAGAGACTATCTTCCTCCTACGCCTCCCACGGATTGATAAACCTTAGGTCATCCATTTGAGGGAAAATTATTGCTGTCCTTCAAAACTCTGCGCTTGGAGGCCCAACACGTGTCTACAAGAACAAAGTTGCGTAGTAGACATCACCTCTCAACTTTTTATATAACATGCTATGTGGGTGAAATGATGATACCATGCCAACTTTCAACCTTTTCCGAATTCATTTGTAGTGCTTTTCAATTTCAGGGTCATTTAGCTTAAAAAATCATTAAATGCATGAAAAATACCATATGAAGTCTGAAAGGTTTGAAAATGGATGATGTGGCTTTGAATGGTGCATTTTGAACACACAAAAAGTCTGGAGTTCAAATAAGTTCAAAAAATTGAAATCCTTTTGAAACAGATGAGTTTTCGTCCGAAACCCTGATACTTCGAAAGAGATTGTCCATTTTGTACAAGAAGTGCTCCAGCTTTTGTCGTAACCCTCTCAACTTTTTAGCACATGCCATGTGGGTGAAATGATGATACCATGCCAACTTTCAACCTTTTTAGAGTTCATTTGTAGTGCTTTTCAATTTCAGGGTCATTTAGCTCAAAAAAATCAGCAAATGCATGAAAAATACCAAATGAAGTTAGAAAGGGTTGAAAATTGATGATGTGGCTTTGAATGGTGCATTTCGAACTCAAAAAAAGTTTGGAGTTCATATAAGTTCAAAAAAAATGAAATCCCTTTTGTAACAGATGAGTTTTCGTCCGAAACCCTGATACTTCGAAAGAGATTGTTCGTTTTGTACACTAAGTGCATCCAGTTTTTTCCGTAACCCTCTCAACTTTTTAGCATATGCTATGTGGGTGAAATGATGATACCATGCGAACTTTCAACCTTTTCAGACTTCATTTGTAGTGCTTTTCAATTTCATGGTCATTTAGCTCAAAGAATGAACTAATAGCAAAACGAATGAACTAAAAAACTTTTATGAAACTATAATAGTAAAAAGAATTAACTAAAAATAGTCAACTAAAATATTCTGTTATGATCAACTAAAACAAAACTATAATATTCTTCAATAGCAAAAAGAATCAACTAGAAAGCTTTTATAAAACTCTAATAGCAAAAGGAATCAACTAAAAAGATTTTTATAAACCTCTAGTATTTTTGACACTAAATTATATAAAATATGAAAATAAAATTATCAAATTATTTTTTGTTCAAAACATTAATATCAAAAAGAATTTTCATACAGAATTCTTTTGTTAGAAACTTTAATAGCAAACTAAAGTAACAAAATATGTTTTTGATTAAAACATACATTTAAAATAACCTAATAATTAGCAAATTGAATATAATGAGAAAACACAGTAATATTAAATAGCAGGAAAAAGTATCACTCACAAATATATTTTTATAGTAAAGTTATTCACAAACTAGTGATTCACACAAATTTAAAAGAATTCAAATTTAAACTATTCAAATTTCAAAACTAATGGCACTAACAGAAAGTTTATAATTTTTGTGACCTAAAAGCAAAAAGAATCACTGAAAAACTATAAGTATTTAGCTGTAAGTAGAAACAAAATAAAATAAATAAAGCAAAAAAGAAAACAAAAATACAGAAAAATATGCCGCCTACTGGGCCACCACGGCCTGAATACGACTAGAAACCCAGCTAGTTGGGCCAGGATTCAGCACTACAAAAAAATACACTTCTGTGATGATAAGTTTTTGTCACAATAGGTCGCGTTTTTTGACATGCAAGTACCTCCATGACGATTTTATGACAGAATCAAGAGTGTCATACCTGTGCTGTCGTAGAAGTGTTCCATGACATTACCAAAATTATCATCACGGAAGTGTCCACTTCCATGACGATAAATCGCGCGTCACAGAAGTGCTTTCGTCAAGGGTGACTGACACGTGGCATCCACAGTAACGGAATGCCGTTAAGCTATCGGCTCCGGTTTTGGATCCGATAACATGTTAACAGCCCCGACCAATGGGGATTTTCCATGTGTAAAATCATCATTGGCTGGAGGAAACACGTGTCGGCTCACGGTTGGGGCAGATGTCATCCACTCATTGAACCGAAGGCGCCTATGATACAGTGACACGTGGCACGGCCCAATAGAGGCCCATTCCTGTGAAAAGGCCGGCCCGTTTGACTTGGTCAAAAGGTGGCAGGCCGGCCCACGGAAAGCCTGTTAGCGGCATGTTCGCATATAGCCCATTTACAGCCCGCTAACCCAGGGCCCGTTACGACCTCTCCGAATTAGGCCCAATAGCGTCATTTTGGCCGTCCAATATGATTCCAGCCCGTTTTAACTTCCGGCCCATGTGTGGCCCATGACTTCTTTCGGCCCATATGAGGCCCTTTGTAACTCTTGGCCCATTAATGGCCCATGGTGAAACTGGCCCGTAATGAACAGTGTATCACTTTATACCCATTAACGGCCCGTTATTTCAATTGGCCATTTCCAGCCCAAGTTATCTCTCGGCCTTCTCAGGGCCCATTGATTATTGGGCTCATTTGGAGCATTCGGTTACATACGGCCCGTTACTGTCATTTTCTGCTTGTCGGCTAAATTAAGCCCGTCGTTACAGTCGGCCCGTTTGCGGACCGTTAATACGTTGGGCTGTTTTCATGTAAAAAAAAACCGTTGGGCTGTTTTCATAGAGTTATCAAATACGGCCTATTAACGACCCGTTATGGTCCACGAATAGTACGGCCCATGATTGGCGAAATGATGATACGCCCCGTAGAAGGCCCATGGATGCTACGACCCGTATGAGGCCCATGGATAGTATGGCCCGTAGAAGGCCCATGGATCGTACGGCCCGTAGAAGACCCATGGACCCTACAACCCGTAGAAGGCCCATGAATCCTAAGGCCCGTATAGAAGGCCAATGGATCCTACAGCCCGTATAGAAGGCCAATGGATCCTACGGCTGGAAGAGGGCCCATGGATCATACGGCTTGCAGGAGGCCCATGGTAACAACAGTCCGTGTGTTGCCATGATTATTTTGGCCTAGTTACCAAAAATATGCTATTGTGGCCACTAGAAAAACACAGAAAAAGAACTGCAGTGACTACAAGCAAACAACTAAACAAGACAATAAGGAAATAAATAAGCAAGCAATTAACGCTAGCCTATTACCGCTATTACACATATTACATCCATGGGCATCAAAGTTCGCCACCGGTGCAAACATAGGGAACAAAGCAACATATGACATACAAGGCCGTCAAAATTGGCCACCGATTGCAAATAAACGCGGCAGCAAAACAAGAGCATAAATGAAACAACTTCGGAAGAGCTCAAGAAAGCGTTATCACAGGTATCCACCATGCGGCAATAAGCTTAGCAAGCTTATTAGCTTTGTCGTGTTTGGCGCTAAAATCCTCCAACGCTTGTCGTTGCACCGGAAAGTATGCATCTGAATGCTCCGGGGACTTCCGCAGTCCTTCCGCTTCTTGTCGCACAGCTGATCGATGTCTTTCAGCTTATGGCGAGACTCAAGAAACCAAACTGATTCAGACAATGAGTTTGAATAGCTTGTGCAAGCGGTAGTGGCGATGCTTTCGAACACTAAACCAAGACAGGACTTTGGGGTTCTCTCGCTGTCTTCAAGATAGTCTTCCTTACATGTTTTATCAGCTTTGTTGGAGACCAACAAGGATGTGTCACTATCCTGAACCTTATCTGCATTACTTCCTTTACCATTGCTTAATAAGGCAGTCTCCCCCAATATTCTGTCAACATTCTGAAAGATGAAACAAGCAGACACATAACAACTTTAGCATGTACTTGTATATGAAACTCATTTCGGTGAACCAGGTCATTAGTAAGGTGGACATGATTAAACTACCAAGTTGTGGCGACCGGTTTTTCCGGGTATAAGTTTCCAGAAAATGGCCGTCGTGTTCACCAGCCCCAGGATTACTGTTAGGTGATGAGGCCTCAACTTGATACAGAAATACCAAGCAAACATACAAAACTATGCAGCACAAGACCATTCTGGCCTGTGAGTACATTACATGGATTCTAGTTGTTTATGGCGGAAGCGGTTTGTGGATCATCAGTGTCGGTGGAACTCCATTTCCCACGGGAACAGCTGACCAGGTTAACTCCTATCTTCAGGGCTGCTATAAATCCGATGCTTAGGTTCCGGGGCGTCATCGCGTCGCTCCTCTCCGTGAAAGAAATCTGGCCAAAACAATAGCTGAGGACAAGCCGGTGAGTACTTTGAATGTACTCTCAAACATTATGAACACTGGGATGATATAAATGATAATCATGAACAAAAATATTCTATGATCACATCATCAGTCTTAAATAAAATCTCTATGCGCACAACAGGTTATTTATATGCAACATGAACAAGTAATAATGGAGTGGAAGTAAAATGCCGCAGTTGGGCGTCTCAGCGACACCACGTAAAGGGCTTATAAAGTAAATAAATAGCAAGCAATGCCACAGTCGGGCGTCTGAGCGACACCGCATAAACGGCTTATAAAATAAATAAATAACAAGCAATGCCACAGTCGGGCGTCTGAGCGACACCACATAAAGGGCTTATAAAATAAATAAATAAATAACAAGCAATGCCACAGTCGGGCGTCTGAGCGACACCACATAAAGTGCTTATAAGTAACAATAAAACAAACAAATGCCTCAGTCGGGCATCTGGGCGACACCACATAAAGGGCTTATAAGTAATAATTAAAACAATGATTATCCCGGAGGTAGAACCATCCCAGAGATAGTTGTTAATTCAAATGATGCAACGATTAGTCCATAACAGAAATAATGGGATTAGTCCATAACAGAAATAATAACCATGGTCCTCACAAGTCATTAGTCGGTATCCGAGCTCGTAATAACCGCATCTCCTCCGAAGACCGATATTAGGACCAACTTTGACCCATCCCAGCCTGCAATACTAAACCACGGACACGGCTTTACGAATTGGTTTACACTCTGCAGAGGATGTACTTCTTACCCACGAGCAACGAATTTCTTTAGTCCATCGGGACTAATTCCGTCTCTGATCTTTTAATTGAAAACACACGACTTGCACACACCAACAGAATCTTACCGGTGTCGAATCACCCACGACACTTGTTAAGCAAAACTCTAAATGGGAGGCTACAACCTCGCGTAGCATGGGATCAAATTTATATCGCGGCGCTCTAAGGGGTGGCCTCCCTCTCGGTCTCAACCGGAAACACCCATGCCCCGAACCGGATGGCATGCCTACCGGTTACAACTGGTATCTTCCATCGTGGCCTCTCTGTACGGTGTGTGCCTGAAAGGGGTTGACGACTTACTGAATCGTACCCTACCTGCGGAAGGGACAAGTGGAAGTACAAGGCAAGTATGGGAGTTGTTCTAGAACAGTACTTGACCTACGGTCGACTCAGGAGGTCTATGAATTCCCTGTATGACCTGTATCACAATTATATCTCAACCAACAAAATCAACACTCATTATTCCTGACCATGCCCTACCGGACATAACCGTCCTAACGGAGACCGGTGACAAGCTCACGCCTACCCAAGGCAGATGCTTTCCCGGATTCCCTTCCGGCATGCATGTAAGGCACATGAGGATGATATACTATCACAAGTATTTTCCTTACCACAGCAAGTAAAACACTGATATGCATCCATGCAAATGATCATGTCACATGAAATAACAAGTTTCCCGAAGGTAAGGTGGTGTTATAAACGTGTCAACTAACACACCAAAATATATCATGCCGAGGTTCAGAATGCTTGCCTTCAAGGTGTGGAGAGGCAAGGTGCACTCCAAAACTTTGAAAGTTTCCTTCTTCTCCCAAAAGTCCTATTTTCAAAAATGTACAAACAACACAAACTTTAAAAACAGCACAAAAAGGTTGCTTGAAATTTTTTCAAATAAATCTTAAAATAAACTAGACAAAATTTGAGAAAGGTAGGAAAAAGAATCAAATCATTTGGAGCTGTATTTAAAAAGTTATAGGCAGTCAAAGTCCTGGTCAAAAATCTGTTTTTTTAATAAAACAGAAAAGAAAACGTTTTAAAAGAAGTACACGTTGAAGGCGCATTCGCGAAATGCGCTTCCACTTACTCCTGCGTGGACCGGCGCTGGGTCACTGACGGTGGGCCCGCCTGGCCCACTGGTCAGGTTTGACCAGTCCACGCGCGCGTCGTCCCCCTCCGATCGAACAGAGGCGGAGCTTGAGGATTTGCCGGCAAACGGGGCGCCTTGAGATCTGAGGACATGGGTGTGCTCAGGGGGTCGAGACGAATCTGTGGGTACCCGCCATGGTCGCCAACTTGGACGGAGTCGCCGGCGATGAGCTTCGCGGCGGAGAAGGGATCCGGGTGGATAGCGGGTTTGGGGCTAAGGTGGTTTCCGACCAAATTTAAGCGTGGGGTTGCACTCACGAGAGGGAGGGAGAGCTCTTGGTGGAGAGAGTGGAGAGGGGGAGGCACTGGTGGTGACGGAATCGGCCGGGACTTGGCGGCGGCCGAACCGGCCGGACTCGGGGAAGATGGCCTTCCCCTCCTCGACTGCTGGCCGTGGTAGCTCTAGGGGGATCATTTGAGGTTGCTTGAGGACTCGATTGAGCTCCGGGGCCTTTATATAGGCGGTGGAGGTCAGTTCCGAGGCGGCCGGCGATAAGGACGACGGCGAACGTCTTTCTGTAGCTATGGCGACGTGGCGGCGACGCGCGCTAGGGTATGAGGCTGTGGATGAGCTGGAGATGCTTAAGGGGGAAGCTGGCGAGCGCTGGTGGCTTGTCGGCACCAACTGAGGCAGGGGCGCGCTGCGGACGCCGGCGTGCCGCCAAGGCTCTGACGGCGGCGCTGTAGGTTGCCAGGGCGGCTTGGCGCATTGCTGTGAGAAGGGGAGTGCGTTGCGTGGTGTTACAGAGCGGGCCAAAACCAGGGGCGCGACATGTCAGCTTGGCCGTGGCTCGTGCAATACGCGCGCTCTGGTCGCGCCCAGAGCACGCATGGAATGTGTTCGATAAAATGTCGGGGCATGCTAGAGGTCTCAGGTGAGGTTGGGAAGCAACAGAACTAGGTTAGTGATAGAGGGAAGATCAATGGACAAGGTGGTTTGGTAAGGAGACCAAGTTCACAACGCAGACAAAGACTCAAGCCAAAACTGTCCATGCACTTCAGGTGTTTGACAAAATGCCACAGGCACCTAGGCATTTCTTGGAGTGGCCAATTCTTCCAGATCAGTGTCTCTTTGTATGCACAAGAGGGTGGTGAGGTTAGTTGGTGAAAAGCACAAACTTGCTAGTGCAAGTTTTGCAGAACTTCAAATCTGGACAGGAGGTGAATGACATTATTTCATGTCGGTGTACTAGAGTAAGGGTACCCTAGTATCCCGAACTTGTGCACGGGCAGTTGTAGCACCCCGCGGCAGGGCTGGCCCGATGACCGCCAAGATCCTCAGCGGCTCCTTTGGAGCCATTCAAGAACAAAGTAATCAAGACCCCGGCAAGAGGAGCTTGCCGGGAAGGCCACTCAGTATGCCAAGGAAACAAGGCCCGGCAAGAGGAGCTTGCCGGAAGGCTTGGTGAGCGATAAGCTCCTCGAAGCGCCGACAAAAACCTTGCCGCGACAAAGTACTCACCATGACAAGTGACCTCTCTTCATCTCCGCTCCAGCTCACCGCCAACGTGTCACCACGGGGCTCTCCCAAGCACGCCAGCGTGTCGGACGGGCTGTGCAGCCAGCGGGGAGCAGCGATAAGCGGCGCTGACAGGCTACCATCGTGGCAAACGGAGGCGCACTTGACGGTCCCTGTTACACTGTTCGGGCGACTGAGACAGGCATTGATGACTCTTGTCCCTTGCCGTCAGAGTTAGGTATAGATTACTGTACACTGTACAGAGCGGTGTACCAACCTATGTTTTTACTATCTTACCCTTCCCTACTTGCCACATGTGGTGACCCCTTGTGCCTATAAAAGGAGGCCCAAGTGCAACGTAGAGGGGGGTTGGAGGGTTCGATTCAGCTCCGGCTTAGTTCATCCAACTCACACACACACTCAGGCTAGGTTTTGTAGCTCCCATTGCTCCCTAGCAAGAACACAAGATAATCCACAAAGCAGCAGTAGGAGTATTATCTCTCCGGAGAGCTCTGAAGCTGGGTAAATCTGCTCGTGTGCATCGCCTCGATCCGCTCTTTGTGCAATCTCCGCCCCCCTCCGAACCACAAGGGACCCAGGTCCCGTAGGTGTTCGTGGGAACCGACCAGTTCCTCCCCGACATTTCATGAACCAAAAGTGATCCAATGAGTGCATGCTCCTGGACTTAGGGGTTTAGCATGGAGGACTACAAGTAGGGGAAAGAATCTAGAGCCAAAGAGCAAGCAAGAATATGGTTGCTGTACAAACCATCATGTTGGACCAGAATGAAGATGAGGTTGATTCACTCAAAATTTCAAAATAACACCACTGGGTTTTTGCATAAAGTTGAATCATTTGATACTACCAACATCTCAAAATTTTGGTGGAAGCTAGAAAGAAATATCTAAAAGGGTTGTAGTGCAAAATTGTCCCTTTGGACCAGAGAAGAAAAACATGTGTAGCACTCAAAATATGCAATGAATGAAATATATTATTGCACAAAAGTGATTTAGAGACATCACATGACATCTCCAAATTTTGGTAGGATTTTTGAATGAATCTATAAAAGGGTTGCAGTATAAACAGGACCATAAAATCATGGAATACTATTTTCAAGAAAATAAAGATCAGGAAGAATATTATATAATTAATTCTTCTGATAAAAGAAAAGATTTTCTTGAGAGGGTAACCAAGTCCAAAATCATAAGTGAAAAATTTTTCATCTTAGGGAACAACTCCAAGATCACTAAGAAAAGAAAGGTTCTGAAATCAATAAAAATCAAGGAAAAGGAAGGTTAAATTTCCTGGCTAGATTTTTATTAACAAAACAAGGTTAAAATATTTGGGGTGTCACACAAGTCTTCTATTGCCAAGTACAAGTACATAATAAAAGCATCAACCAAACATATATCTATGTACTATGGTCACTGCATTGTCTTGCCAAATCAAAATAGAGACACGGTTCAAATCATATCAGTTCAAGACAAAGCAACAGTGAAAGAATACAAAGTGTGGGAAACTACACGGCACAACAAGATTTCAGATGGGTACCATGGGTCAACATGTACAACAACACAATTGGCTCTGTTGTGATGCTAGTAATGTGCATGATATGAAAGTCAAATGTATACATAATTGAAATTGAAATCAACAAAGCTATTGATAAGAGCAAACCTGTTAAAGAAACATGCGTGAACATACCTGCTGTGCCATTGGAGTTTCGATTGGATCCTTCAATTTAAAAATAAGTTTTTATGAGTAAATACAGTGATACAAGAGCAAAGCAATCATAGTTAAAAAAGGCGCGCCTAAGCGAGCGCTTAAGCGCGCCTAGGCTCTAGGCATTGGCAAAACGCATTGCGCATAACTACGCTTAATCTGTGCATAACTGCGCATAAGCATGCACTTTGGTCAGTAAAGCGCAAGGTGGTGGCAAAACGCACAATTAACGCATAGCGCTTTTTTGAACTATGATAGCAATGTAATCTTAAATTAGAATAGTAGTTCTTCAGGTTTAGGCACTTGTTCTACATGAACAGAGTATAGTAAGATGCAAGAATATAATACTTAAAAATAGAAAATGAGCTCATAGACCTTACCATATTCTTGGTTTGGGACCAGTACAGAACAAGGCATTCCCAGTCATCGTCCAGTAAATGTGTCTCAGGAGAACATAAGGGAATTTGATGAGTTTCTTTGCTGGTGAAGTACGTTTTCTTCAGGTAATTCCGATACTGCCACCAAGCATTCTTGAAGATAGCAGAGGTATTAGCATAGGTTACCTCATCCTGAGTTTCCAAATCGGTCCTTCTCTATAGAGAAAAATGGGAAAATTTACTGTATTATAACCATCATGGAGGTAGGATGTATGGGACGAAGCAAAGTAATTGCGATGAATAGCATTACTTAGACATAACTCCTGGACAAACACCTGCAACTGGCATTTTCCTTCATCTTCAGTATAATATTTCCAAGATGGGAAGATACACACATGCGATTTAACAACATCAAATGCGATAGATGCTAAACTACGACTAGCTGGTTGTGCTTCCTCCACAGGAGTAGGCATACTAACTGGTGGAGTTGGGGTTCGCCGTGATAGTACTGGCCCTTTGGGAACTGGAGCTGCCTTACTAACTGCTCTTGTTTGGGAGCTCTGTGGTGGAGATGGTGTTGTGTCAACAGGAACTGGGTTACTATCGGCTGAGGTTGGGGCTAGATTGGATGTAGCTGGTTCTCTGTCCATCGCAGTAGGGGTAGAATCTGCGAGAGTTTGGGTTATGTGTGGTAGGGCTGGTTCTTGTGCATGTACAACCGGGGTGCTATCTCCACCAAGAGGTAGCACTGTTTAATTTGAAGACCGTGTTTTTAGTCCGCTAGATACTGGCATCACCCGCTCAAATTCAAATGGCTGATAAACAGGAAACATAGTTGAATGTACAGACATTGTATGTGAGACAGATGCAATAGATAGTGTGGAAAAAGGAGGGCACGAAATAGTTGACATGTATATTGTTTAACTAAAACGGATAGCATGACATAATTTCACATATATGATGTCTATCTAAACTGGATTGCATAGCATAACATAATTCAAAGATATGATGAATAACTAAACAGGATCGCATGACATAATTCACCTACATGTTATCTAAGTAATCAGGATCGCATCATTTAATTCACATATGTGATTTATATACTAAACAGAGGGCATTCGATATGATGTCTGAACTAAGAACATGTTGTTGAATATTGTGTATATGATGTCTAAACTATGCAATGCAAGACACCATATGCATGATATGAGCAGTATAACTGCAAGCAAGTTAGAGCACACACCTCGGTGGGGGAATAGGACTGGTCATCTGTCTCTCGAATCCATCTCTCGAGGAGCTATCGGGACCCAACAAGAGATCTGCTTGACGAGTAGCACTTTCTGCTCAAGGCCTTGTTTTCACTCCAGATTTTTCCATCTCCCACCCAAATGGTTGATTCACAGGAAGAGTAGTTTAATGTACAAACATTGTCGACAAATGGAAATGTAATGAAGAAAAGGATGGGCAAGATATCATTCAAATATATGATGCCTAGTTAAACAGGATGGCATTGCACATTTCACATATATTATGGCTAGCTAAAAGACATGAGACTGCATAATTCCCATATATGATATAGAAACTAAACAAGTGGCATTACAGAACATGTATAAACTAAGCAGATGACATATATGATGTCAAAAGTAGGCACTCCAAGGCAACATATGCATGATATGACTAACATCATCATGCCAAGGTAGAGCAAACACCTTGGGGGTAAATAGGAGTGGTCAGCGGCGTCTGAATCCGCCTCAGAACAGATATCTTCCTCTGGATTACAATCTGGAGAGGGATGGGGAGGGTTTACCATTGAACCCACCATGGAGCGATGTCTGCATGACATTGTATTGCCGCACAAAACTCTTCTCTTTTTCTCTACATGTTCAGCATGACTGTGTACAATATCTGACATGCATACGAAAAAAATATGGTGAGATTATGTAAGGAGAGCATGCAGAAATTTAGAGTGATGGTAACAACCAGTGGATGGATCCAAAAATGATGATAGTAGGCTGATGATTGCTTTAAATTAATAAAAATGCAGATGATGATTGCTTTACTATTTGTTTCCCACCCAAGATGAACAACATAGGCATACCCTAGGTGAACCAGATATTAGACAGACATACTATTCATTGCTGCCTCGATATGTGCCCCACATATAATTTAGAACTCAAGTTTGAACATTAATTTGGACCTGACTTGGGAGTCCAAGAGCTGAACAAGACGATAAAGTAGCAGGTAAGTTTAAGCAATGCATAACATAAGCAGAAACAAAAGAGTGCGACCTCTCTTGTGGACCCGTGTACTCCTCAGGTTCATCTGCTGAGTCGATGATGGTGATGCCGTTGCGGTGGGTGCCAGCGGCAGGGAAGGAGATCTGAGGCGGCGAAAGACGGTCAGGAGTCGTGATGTCTGGTTTGGTGGATGCTTCTGTCGATGGAGCAGCTCAGGTGAGGTGGACGACGTCGCGGCAGGAGCAGGACAAACCACACAAAGTTCCCTTCGACACATACCTTTAATTGAAGTAATTCCGTAAGGGCTCATTTGGCTTGCATGATTCTTAAAACGCAGGGATAGGAGAAACACCGGAATAGGATACGAAAATGCACATGGTAAACAGAGCATTTGTAAACACATGATTTCTGTCGACTTGGGTGTTTGGTTTACAGGAATTGGAAGAGCAGAGGAATGCAAAGGAACATGGCCAAAATAAATTGAAACCATATGAAAGCGTGTACAGTTAGAATGTTATTCTGGCACTAATGCACTTGGTCTTGTTTTCATGCATAGGATTTTGAAAACTAGGTCCAGGTGGATGTTCTGCTTCATTCCTTTCAACAAAATGCATGAATAATTGGGTTGGTCGCTGAAGCAGTTGAGGCAGAGGTGGCTGTCGGAGGTGTGGAGGAAGATCTGAGGAATCTGTAGACGGCGTCCAGGGCACTGCTCTGTTGTGATGGATCGTTCTGTCATTGGAGCAGCTCCGGTGAGCCGTAAGACGTCAAGGCTGAAGCAGCACAAGACAGACATCGTCAATCTCAAGTGGGATTCTAATAGCATCTCCAATAGATGATGTAAAATGGATGTAAAATTTACATCACCAAAAACCACCTGACAACAGCAGATGAGGTAAAAACTGTTGACTCTGAACTTAACTGTCGAAACTGAAATTTACTGTGGAATCAGAATGCTACTGTCGAAACTTAACGCAATGGTAGTAGAGAGGCACTTGACATGTAGTTTAGGTAGGGCCTGTAGTTCATCTTCAACTTTGCACCCCCTCGAGGCCACCACCACCGACCGAACCGCCGGCCCCAGCGCCGCCTCGCCGCCCCGAAACAACTCCCCACCGCCGCCCCGGCCAGCCCTCTAGGCCCCTGCCCCCACCCTGAACCCTAAGCTAGATAGTGGGGTACCTCTCCGGCGAGCCCCCGTCCCCGCTGCGGGTGGTTCTTCCTTAACTCCGGCGAGCCCCCCCCCCCCAACCCCTGAAAATCTACTGACCCAAAGGTCGATTCAGTCGACTGAAGTGTGGCTAAATCGGAGCAGAGCCGCATCACGAGCGAGGGGGAGAGCAGCAGCAGAAAGGCGGCGAGAGCCGAGCAGCAGAAGAAGGAAGCGACCGAAAGCGAGAGCCGGGGCAGCAACAGCAGATCCGGCTGGTATGGACGCTGCCGCCGAAGGGGCCTCGCACTGGGGGAGAGCCGCTGTGGAGATGTCGCCCGCGGCACCGGCTTCAAGGTAGCCTCTCCATGGGGGTGCGGGATGGAGCACCGTCGTCGTCGAGAGGTCGAGTTAAGGAGAAGGTGCGATGCGATGAGTGTACAACCTCTTTGGTGGCGCCGAGTAGGCCTCGGCTTCGTCCGAGGAGACGGTGACGAAGTTGCGGTTCCGGTGGAGCAGGTTAAGGCGGCGTTGTGGGGATGGAGCAGTCGCGATAGATGAGGCGATCGTCGGAGCAGCTCCTTGGAGGTGGAGGACGGGGCAGCTGAACCGGCGGGACGTCGAGATGGACGACGAATCCTCATCTGGGGAGGTGGACAAGGGACATTGAGCTGTTGCGGTGGACGACATCGTCGGGGAAGAGGCTCTGGCTGGACAGCGGTGAGGTGGCGGACGGAGGAGGGTGGGGTTTCGCGACTAGAGCAAAGAGGTTATTGCGGCCTGGGATTTTGAATGGCGAAAAGGGGGCGATGGGAGGGGGTGAAGCATGACTTAGGGACGCGCTTGTCCAAAATATAGGGTGTGTTACAAAAGTACCCCCCACCGATTTGAACTAGCGGCCCTTTCGGCTCAGGGTTAGAAGGGGGATTTCCCGTGTCGGGATGTGGCAGCTGGAGGGAGTTTTCGCGCGCGTTGTAATTTTGGGATAGCAAGGTGTGGGTTGAGAAGGCGCCAGTTTTGGGAGCACGATATCTGGGTTTTCGGGATATAACAAGACGCGGGTTGAATTTTAGGGACAAGCCTAACGTGTAGTAATACTGTACTTGTACGTACCAAATCAATTCGCACTTCCCTCAACCAAAAAGAAAACGAAAAAAATAGAACTATTCACACCACACAAAGAGAGAGTCTTGCCCCGTTTTACTATACAAATGCTGTTCAAAGCTACTCCCTCCTTCCATCTATATAGGGCCTAATGCGTTTTTTGATGCTAACTTTGACCAAATATTAGAGCAATAATATATGACATGCAACTTACACAAAGCACACCATTAAATTAAATGCATGAAAGGTTCTTTCAATGATATAATTTTCACATTATGCATGTCATGGACTATTAATCTTGTCAATAGTCAAAGGCGGTCTTAAAAATCTCATTACGCCCTATATAGATGGAAGGAGGGAGTATGAATCCATGTTATGTCCGATTAAAATTTTTTGCTTGCTGTATAATGCATGTAACCTACTCATACCAACATTTTAGTGCATTCCAAATGTCTATACTACCGCTGCAATTCGAACTAAATTTGAATTCATTTCTCTATTTCAATAAGAATCTACAATCATGATTGTTGCCAACTTCAACCATCATTCGTGTATTACCTTAATAACACACCACATGATTACTATAGAGATAGATATGAACTATGTGTACTACATGAACTCGAATTCTATTTTTTGAATACACTTGATGTTGATTCCAAATAATAGTACATTTGATGTACTAACTATATATTCATAATCTAAACCATGTTCCATAATGCATCATGTTTATCACACAAAGTATAGTGCCCCGCCCCCTACATTATGACAAGTATTTAGACCTCAGTTGCAAAAGCCACACATTAGCCCAAATTATAATCAATGTTCTACATTATGATATCTTCTTCAAGTATCCGTATCCACTTTTTTATAATGAATCATGATCTTTGTTCGTCTTTTACACCTTCACGATCCTCTTCTATTTGTAGCTAGCTAGCGCTAACTTTCTATCGTGCATGCACACACCTGCCCCCCTCTCACCCACCCTTAGCGTCCCCTTCATCGCGCACGTTCATTATTTCTCTTTAGGTCGTCCACCAGCGATGTGTCTAGGCCCCCGGCTCCTTCTTTCCGGCACACACCGGTCGATATACCTCTCTAGCGAAGTGTGCCTACAACAAACACATACATACTTCCCCTCTTCTCTTCTCACCGTCCATGCCCCCCTATGTCCAATACGATTCCACGCAGGTGCACACTCCCGCCCCTTTTTTCATTGATCACATACTCGCACACTCCTCCCCCCCTCGACATGGTAGGCCTCTCGCACCACCTCCTAGCCACACCCTCTCCCCTTGTCTGAATCTCTGGACCTTATTTGCTTCTAACACATGCAGGCGTGTATATGAACTGATGTCCCTACATATAGCCAGGTCGACTATAATTCGTTTTCACCAAGCACTGATACACTTACCTCGCTAGTTATGTCTCTCCTTTTCTCGGACACACGATGGTTGATCTTCCTATGTAGTTATGTATGCTTACCACAACCATATCTTCTCCCCACATCATCCTTGAATACCTCCCGACCCGTCTCACACGCACGTGCATAGACAGACATACATCCCCCGCCCTCTCTTATTGATATTGCATTCATACCCTCCGTTTGTCTAGCAGGCCTCTCCCACCATTTGTGAGACGCCACTCCACCACCAACCGTCCGACGCTCTACCTTTGTCTTTTTCCCAACCTTACTCCTCTGCTACACATATCCATGGATGTCGATCGATCTCCCTCAATACATAGCTAGGTCTCTCTCCTTCCCCACACATATACTAGTCGATCGGTCTCTACCCCTCCCCCCACACACACACGATAGTCGAACGTTGTAGGTAGGTATCCATGCCACGTAGAAAGACCGGACCTCTGCCCTCTCAAATTCCAGAGGGCCAGCCATACAGATCTTTGATGTGGGCAAACACAAATTCGATGGCACTATTTATCGATCGCGCAGCCACACACTTCATCCATGTTTTCAATTCTATCGATATCTCACGTCCATGACTCCGTTTCACACATATTGCATATGTTACGTTTTTCTGATTGAGATATCATCAACACATTGCCTCTGTTTCGCACAAACCATCTCTCTCACACCTACCCACGTACGTACCTGCACCTAAAGAAGAAGTGCACGCAGGACGCACGTACTCACGTCTCGTTCCCGGCCACACCCGCGCGGGTACACGGTGGAGTTCGTTTCTGTACGAAAAGGCAGCCCACGTGATAATTTGACGCGTGTAGTGGTTGTTTACTCGAAGGAGGGTCGGATACCACACCTAGACGGAACAAAGTTCGACTTGATGCGTTAGCATTAAATAAAGTTATATATTCCTCAATGGCACATACAGAATATAAAACGATTGCCGTGGGGAAAATGAAAAAATGGGTTTGTCTCCCGTCACACCATCTCACACAAGGCCGCCGTGGCCTCTCTCCCTCTCTCAGCGTTGGTCAGTGATCCGGCCACATCCTGTCCGCCGGCGGAAAGGGAGGATGTGCATCGTCTCTCCGTTCGACGGCGTTGAGGTAGCACGTCCCCATCTGCGATACCCGCCGTTCTCTCTGACCAAGCTCCGGCGCGGTAGGGCCTTCGCCACTTGCTTGCTCCAGCATTATGGGCAGATCCCGGCCGCCGGCGCCCTCCTAGTAACATCCCGACGACCATCAGGTATAGCTTCCTCCGGCCTTGCTCCACTGCCCATCTTCCCACGTTGCTGCATGTGGATCTTCTTTAGTTGTTTGCTTAAATCGTATCTCGTCCTCAAACCATTTTTGATAAACCACCATGTGCTATCTTTCCCTTATTACATGGAACATGCTTCTTTTTTGTCGACGTATGTGTCTTCAACTCGTGTTATTGGGCAGTAATTGTTTCCTTTCGACCTCCTTTAGCAAATAGGGCTATCCATTTTCACCTCGTTGCTATTGCGACCTTTTGGTGAGCTGCACAAATCACTTTTCTAAAGAGTGTTTTGTGCAGTTCCACCAAAATGTCACAAGGGGCAAAGTTTTTACATTTCTGTGGGACTGCAGAAAGGGAGATTGGTTTTGCTATCCTTCTAATCCAACTCCGTGCCTAATCTTATCCAACAAGAAGTTAGTCCTAAAGAGAGATCGTAGAGGTGATCGGTTTCTATTTATGTGTTATGTTTCATCATCTAGTTCCACTATTATTGTAATCATAGTGAGTGGATATCTTTGCAAACAGGGATGGTCCGCTCGATTTTAGTCGAGCTGCACAAAATGATCGGATTGTGGTGTCCTTCATACACCTCTTTTTTGGCTACAGAGCTGGGTGAAACTAGCTGCCAAGAAATGAACACTGTGCCAAGGAAATGGAGCCATGCCTACGAATAACATCGATAAATTATTATTTTTTCTTTATTTGTACACCTTCTCACAACTTTGTCTTCAGTTGTGATGTGAATATTGGCACTGATCTGTGAACCATTGAGATGCATTCGCCATGGTAGTTTCATTTGTATTTGATGGAATGTTGTAACGAGATAATCTCGAGGCAAGACACATGAATCCTAAGTTGAAACCTTTTTTTTCCTGCGGGAACCAAAGTTGAAACCTACATAGCATCATAGTACAATTTCATCAAAATTATGCGTTCATATAAACAAATCCTGAAGGATTGATAGTAATGCCAGAAACAATTCAACTTTGTTTCGCCGACATGTTGGACATCCTTCATCCGGCTCCACCTGCCATGCAGCAATATTGAGTGCACAACACAACTTCAGGGAAAGATTCACCCCGGTCGTTGCGCCGCAGTAGTAATGACTAGTGAGCAGCCAAAGCACAAAGACCCACCTTCGCCACAGTAAGTTGCTCGGACGAAGCAACCATCATTTCTCTGTTCCTTGAATCCGCTGGTACTCCCATATTCCCACAGTAATAAGTTGCTCGGGAGAATCAACCATCACTATATCCGCTCACGTGTGATGACCACAGGAGTTATCCATTCAGATTGCATGTTAAAAAAAGAAAGGTCGATAACTAATGCGACGCCTTGGGCCAACGCGTCCAGATCGCATTTTGCACGAGAAATTACACACCATGATTCGTTGACATGTGGTCCCATTCCAACATACCAGTGAGACGACGGCGAGTTCTTTTCTACTAGTATTTCCGAACGGACGTGTAGGCCGGGGCGCCTCTTCGTGAACCATGGCAAACTTGCAACCGTCCACCAACTCTTTGCCTTTCCCTCTTGATTTGGAACTGCTGTCACACGCTCTTCCTCTCCCTCCTCTATTTTCCTTCAGCCCTTCACCCTTTCTTCTGCCATTGTTCGATCGTCTTCTCCATGAAGGGAACAGGCCGGAAACGACCCCGTTATTCTTGCCCCGATCTAAAAGATAATGTGGTGGAGGAACTCATTGATCGGTGCGACGTCATCACCTCAGCTAGCATGGCAAGTTCGTTCAAGCCCATTCTCGACTCAACTAATAACATCATTACAAGGAACACAAGAGTCAAGGAGCGGTTTGATCTCCCCTATCTTGTTCGCCGTGACCCTGATGACTACTGGCGCGGGGACAACGGAGGCCTCGCCTTGTGCAAGTTGATGCCGCTTGATAATGATAC
The DNA here is from genome assembly GCA_021605145.1 of Aegilops bicornis. Taxonomy (NCBI): domain Eukaryota; kingdom Viridiplantae; phylum Streptophyta; class Magnoliopsida; order Poales; family Poaceae; genus Aegilops; species Aegilops bicornis. The sequence continues at coordinate 668,769,243 of CM038674.1, forward strand.
GTATGATGTTAAGATGCCATGGCTTGAGGGCAAGGATTGGGCAGGCGCAAATGGAGATTGGGTTGTTTACATTGGGTCCAACTTCAAGTGGGAACTTGTGAATGTGTACACTCGTGACCGGGTTCCACTTCCAAAAATCTCAGCAGACTGCCCAGAGGTTGAGCACACCGGTATTATGCATGACGTTCAAATACGATCATGGTGACTGTCTTCTACGAAAGATATCAATTTGTCGAGTTCCCAACCGCTCTTGGAATTACAACAACTATGAAGTTGTTGCTATCTTCGACAAGCTTGTTGCCGTCCTTTGTGGCTCGACTGGATGGATATTGCTCAAAAATCAGTTTCTATACATGGATATGTACTGTGATGCAATTCAATACGAGGGCCTTGTGTTTGCTGCCACCACTCGTGGCACTGTTTTTCCATGGAATCCTTATGCTTTCGGTACGTTTAACTTCCACCATAATTATAATTGTTTCATCCACATGCATGCGGGTTAGCAAGTTTCCCTTTACTAATTAACCTTCTTCTTGTGTTTCCAAGGTCTTGTGAACATTCCACCACCTATACTTGAAAATTTTTATAACCAAGGGGGAGATGACGATGCTGATGATCGCGAGCATGAGGACGAGGAGAACGTATATACTCAGTGGCGCCTGGCAACTAATTCCGATGGATCACCTCTTCTTGTGTGTATACAGCGCACTGAGTTTGTTACTAATGAGGGAGCACGTGTTGTCTCCCATGGTCGCACTCTCCGGACCTATTCCAACACCCGTTGCATGGTATTCGGGATGGATACTAGTGTGCTATTGCCAACTCCTTCTCCCTGGTACAGAATTGATAGTCTTGGAGAAAACTCGCTCTTCCTTTGGACCTATTCCAACGTTACTAGTACCATTTATGAGAAGCAACTGTGTCTATACCTCGGACATTTGGGTGGTTCCCTACCCTGGTACTGATATAGTAGGCCGCTTCAGCCTGGATGATCAGTCCTGCGTTGGTCTCGAGCTCGACAATAGATGGCCCGTCCCAGAGAATCACTTGTGGTTCAAAGCAAGCGTTTCCAACGCCGAGGATTGGTTGAGTTGAAGTTCATTTCATTGCTTGTTATTTGTTGTGTAATGAAAACTTTAGTATTTATAATGTATCCTCGTTGTCGATGTGGGTTGATGACCTGTAGTATGTAATAAAATGATATGCCTATGATAAACTTACTAAATTTATGAATGGCTTTCGAGTCGCTTCTCCGAGTGAGTGGTGCGAGGCAAAAAATATTTTCCGAATACATAATTGTACGTGCATTGCAACAGGTTATCGGATGAGGCCAATCAACAATAGTAGTACACTATTTGTACTAGCTTCACATGCTTTGCCCGTCGGGCGGGTGTTTTTACTGTAGCCATACTGTACATAACCAGCACCTCGAATCCTCGATACTAGTACTATATAGTAAGTAGTAGGAGTAGTAGGGTGGCATGGGCCAGAACAAGCATTCACGTCCAGGAGTATGGCACACGCCACCAGCACGACTTCCATCTGACACCATATTTCTTGGAGTCCGTGCTAGAGAAATCTCTTCAACCTCATCGTTTCTCTAACTCAGTCATCGTGCGGCGAGCGAGGTGGGGTTTGCCGATAGTTAGTTTCCTCAACTGCGGTCCCACTTGTAAGGCCAACTCCAATGCTCTATCAATATATGGATGTACTCTTCTTCCCAATACCAAAACTTGCATCCATTCTACTCCCACCGTTCCACAATACATGCCTTCTATTTGTCACAATATAGATGTATCTAGACATGTTTTAGTATATAGGTACACCCATTTTTGGACAAATGGAAGTCAAGTATTTTGGAACGGAGGGAGTACACAATAAAGTTTTTTAAGTTAGCACAACTAGTCTAATCCGAGAGCACAACCGAAGATTTGGTCGGGTTCTTCCTCCTTTTGCCGACACGTGGGACATCCAGGTCGTGTCATGCAAGAAAATAGAGTGGTAGTTGAAGCGGCGTGATGTGCATCTTGGGTTAAACTATAAATAGAATCTTACTACTCTTGAGTAACTCCAAAAGCAGCCACCGAAGATCTTTATTGGATTTGTTTTTCATCACCAGCACGTCGAGGTGAAAGATGTGCAGGTTCAGTGGGTCCTCTTGCGTTTTAACTGACATGCGGGACCGCATGTGAGCAAACAGACAATGGGCTACGTGCGTCCGCCGACTGGCTGGGAAAAGAGATAGAGGAGGGCTGAGCATGGACTCCAGGAAATTTGTTCTACGTAACAAGCACCTTGATATTCATGTGTGGTTGTTTCTAGAATAAAAAAAGGAGGTACCCCTACTTATGTTACTCCCACTACGCCTATCCTAAGGTTAGTAGGTGACCTTGCGCTTGGCTTTTCGCCTATTCCGGAAGTCGATGGTTCTACAGTAGTGCTTCTGGCAATCTGACACCAAATGAACTGATGCACGTCCACCGCTTGTAAGCAAAAATTTATCCTCGTGTTGCGAGCCACCACGCACGCGTTGGCGAGGGAGAAGGCGTAATCAAGCTTCTCATCATTCTGCGAGTTGACGGGACACATCAAAGTTATTTACTAGTAGTACGTACTCTCTCCAAAAAAGGGCTGACCATGTCATTGCTTCCATCCCGTGCTCCGTCGTTGATTACGTGCACTATTCACGTGCCATCGAGGAGAAAAAAATATTGCGTAGGTGCCGTCGAAGTGCACAACTCACTTACGAAACAGGGTTTCCCCCCGCTTTTCCCCCGCATGACTCACTTATGCACTGCTTATCTGATTATCGCCATTTTCTTGCATGACACGTGCACCTTGATGCTAGATGTCTCGCGTGTTGGGAAAAGGATGAACAAAGCTCACGTAAAAGAAAAGTGTTGAAGAGCATAGATTCCCAACGATCGAGAAGGAGCAAGGAACCTTGCGGTGGAGCGTCTGCAAGGTACCTTGCGCGTTTTGCCCTGTTTTTTGCCGCCTGCCCACCTATAAACAAATAAAAGAACATGAACTTTTTGCTAACCACTAGAAATGGTACATCAGGATGCTAAGTTGAAGATGTTTTATGCTCTGTCTGTTCCCAAATATAAGTCTCTTTAGAGATTTCAATAAGGGACTACATACGAAACAAAATGAGTGAATCTACCATCTAAAATATGTCTACATACATCTGTATGTTGTAGTCTATTTGAAATGGCTAGAAAGACTTATATTTAGGAACGGAGGGAGTAGTTTATATTGAATTATTGATAACCACGCAACAAGCCACGCATGTACAGGACGCATGCAGCCACGCATGTACACAAGCCAAAGCACTAACTCCATCCGATCCAACTCATGCACATATGCGCACAGCATGGAGCACACAACGCACGTACACAACACGTGCATGCACACACGCTCGGCCGCAGAATGCACGTGAATAACACATGCATGCGCACACACTCGGCTGCATGGAGGCGTGTGCCATCCGCGGCGACGTCCGGTTCATCGTGCTACGGCGAAGCTCGCACGCAACGGCACATACGCATCTCTTGCAGCACCTCTTTGCCGTCGTTGCTCAACTACTAGTCGGAGACGAAGACGACCGCAGCCTCGGCTTTAGAGCTAGCACCGATGGAAAAACACGCAAGCTGCATGCACACGAGCACATACGGAGTGCCCACAACGTGGTGGTGGTGCATCCCCAGTCGCCTCTACTCCTTCTACGCACATTGTCTCTCAAGGCGGCTGCATGCTAATGATGATGTGGGTGAGATCTTCTAGGACTCAGATGATGACGAGGAAAATTATGAGACACAAGGTGACGTACATCGTCAAGGTCCACGGTCAAGGGGGTGCTAGTAAGTGCTTAGATGTGCTTAGAGCAAGTACAATAGATTTGAGTCAGCGGCCTATAAGGAATAAACTAGTATATTTCTGCTTAGTTGGAGGAAAGAGAAGAGGAGAGAGAAGGTAAGTGGGCTCTTCGTGAAGAGCCAGCTCTAGCACATGCTCCTAGGCACTTTGTGAGAATGAAAGGTGGGCCACATAATAAAAAAATAGAACACTCTTTTGATCTACTATTGTACATGTTGACTACTCCCTCCGTTCCTAAATATTTGTCTTTTTAGGATTTCAAATGAACCACCACATACGGATGTACATAGACACATTTTGTAGTGTAGATTCACTCATTTTGCTCCATATGTAGTCATTTGTTGAAATCTCTAGAAAGACAAATATTTAGGAATGGAGGGAGTATAAGATGGGTTGTAGATGACATGGCACTGGCTTATAGCCAGCAGCTGGCTATACTATTAACCATGCTCTTTAGATGAGGTGCTAAGTGCATTAAATGGCTTAGTAACTCAAGTCTTCAATGCATAGGTGCTTAAACTACTGGGGAAAACGTTATACACAGAAGTATAGCAGTAGCGTTGGTGAAAACTCGGCGCTAGCGCTACTTAGTAGTAGCGCTTGTTGCAAAACCACGCTACAACCATTGTTTTAGCGATGGCGGCGTCTTCACGTAAAAGCGCTACTACTAAAATTCCTCACTATTGCCGGTAGGCTAGGAATAGTAGTAGCGGTTCTCCCAGAAGCACGCTACTGCGAAAAACATTGTAGTAGCGCGTTTATGCTGTAGAGCGCTACTGCTATGAAAAAGAAAATAAATAGAAAAATAAGTAGAAAAGGAAATGAAAATGAAAGAAATAGAAAAAGGAGAAATGAAAAAAACAACATGTAAAGAAAACAAAGAAAAAGAAAAATAAAACAGAAAGGGATAGCTGTAGCGCGTTTCTCTGGAACACGCTATAGCTATCTTAGCTATAGCGCGTTTCGGCAAAACGCACTACTGCTAGTTTGACTCAAATCCCGGCAGCCCGGGCTCAAAATTTCACTAAGTCCATCCCCCCTCTCTACTCCCCCTGTCCCCCAACTGCTCCATCGCGGCCGTCGCCCTGCCGCCTTCGACCACACCGCCATCGCCCGAGGCCGCCTTCGACCACACCGCCGCAGCCCGCCGCCTTCGACCACACCGCCGCCGCCTGAGGCCGCCCCCTCGACCTCCCAGCCGCCGCCCGAGGCCGTCGCCGACCTCACCGTCACCTCCCTCGAGCTCACCACCGCCGCCCTCAACCTCACCGCCGCCGCCCGAGCTAGAGCCTGCCCTCGCCGCCGACCGTAAGGTTATGCCTCTCATGTCCCCTACCCTCCTCTCTCTCTCTGCTAGGGCGATTCATATATATGTTGATACTGTGTTGATGTTCATATGAACCCTAGGTGTTCATATGAACCCTAGATTTTTTTAGGGCAGTAGGCATTTTTTAGCATTTAGGAAAAATGATTAGCAATTTTTTCAAGAAATTAACTAGGGCAATTTTTATGAAAATGCCTAAACAGTAATTCCATTTAGCTTTAAACTAATAGAGGGTATATAAATAATAGTAGCATTTAGATTTAATTAACAGAGGCTATAAACAAAAAACACTTAGCTATAAAAAAATATTTGGACTATGGACCTGAATTTGTTCCAAATTTCATTCAAATGAAATTTGAATTATTTGGACTATGGACCTGAATATTTTTGAAGAAATTGGTTGTAGGTACTAAGGTCTTGCTGTGGAAATTTTGGTGAGGTCAGAAGGGTTAGAGAAAATTTAGTTCCTAGACTTTTAGCTTTAGACAAAAAACAAAAGTATTTAGCTGTAAATAAAAAACAGTAGCTATGGCATTTAGCTATAAACAAAAAATAGAATTGTTTTTCTTTTCAAAAACTTGGTCAAACTAATTGTTGCTATGTAAACAAAAAACAAGATTGCTTTTATATGATATATGTCATTGATGTTCATTTGCATATTCCATTATTGTTGATTATATCTTTTCATTGAAGTGGCCATGTTATATGCAAATTCCTCAATAGTGTTTGCTCATGTTATATCTTTTCATTAAAGTGGTTCGATTGTGCCCAAGTGGCTTTGTTGTTTCCAGGGAATGAAGCTGAGTGGCCTATGTTTTGCGGAATGTTGATTCATTTACATTCGGCAAATTTCAGGTTCTCGATTTGTCCACTTTTTAGCAATGGTCATGCCGAAATATTCCGTGAATTTCGATATGACTAGTGCTACAAACTAGGACATATCGAGTGCCCGGGATTTGCCACACCAGGAAGGAGTCAACGTTCCTGCAAAACATTAGGCCTTTTTTATGTCATTATTCATTTTATTAGGTCTAGAATTAATTGACTAGATTTAATCATAGAAAACATGGCTAGCAACGATGAAGGACAGGGTTCTGGTGATTGCGACAACGTCTACCGGGCGGCAGACGAATTTTTTAGCCTTGCCGACGATCAACCGATGTTGTTGCTGGGCCACCGGTGGCATCAGGATCTGAGACCGACACGCAGACCGGTGCTGAGACTGAGCCCTGCGCTGAGATCGTCCTCCTCCTCGACTAGCGAAAATCACTCTAGTTAGGGCATTTTGGGTACGATGAACTTTGTTATTTATGCTTATGATATGTTGTTTCTATTTTTGCCATGTCTGTCACTTTCTGTTGCTCAACTATATATGTTGCATATCATCGACTCATGTCACGATGCAGGTGCATAGATCATAGATGGCAAAGAAGTGTTATGCCAGGAGTATATATACGACGAGTGGCGAGTGTCGTGCCAGTGTACCGATTTCCGGTTTCCGAGCGACAGGCAGTAGTTAGTTTAGGTTCACGCTAATGCGAGACAGGGATACAAACTCATGTACTCAAAGTGATAGCTCTTCTCGCGTATATCATTGTTTAGATGGATGATGATGTATTTGCAAGTAATCGAGACTTGTATCGCTATTTTCGAGATGATGACGAGAGACCACTTTGTGTTGTATGATGATTATAATGATGACATGATTTGATAAGACTAATTGTATATATATGCTATGATTACATTTTATGTGTATGATATGCTAAAGATTATTGTATAAAGCCTATTCAAATACAAAACAAATATGTAGGGAAAAAAATCAATAAAACTAGTAGTAGCGAGGGGGGGGGGGAATTTAGCAGTAGCGCCACCTTACCAGTAGCGCTTCATTGTAAACAGCGCTGCAGATAATATCGATGGCGCCCTTTTCTAAAGCGCTACAGCTATTCATGTATAGCAGATGGCGTGGGACAACAAAGCGCTCTGCTATACGTTAGCTGTGGCACCTTATTAGTAGCGCCGGTCCCCGCGCTACTGATAGGCCTAAAACCCGCGCTGCTGCTAGGCTTTTCTATAGTAGTGTTAGTTTATTGGTGCCACATAATATTTTATGCCTACGTGGCAGGCTTTGCAGCTATACATTGTGGAGAACTGGGAGAGGCCAAGGCTGGTCATAGTGGGAGTAACTTATACTGTAACATATTACTATGTTATTCTAAACATCTCTATAAACCGGAAAGGAGGGAGTAGTAACATAGACTAGTGTCATATACAGAGTATGGGAGCACATGATATTTCCCAGTCCGGACCGATCACAAGTTGGCTTCTCACCTTCTTGGCCCAACAAAAAACCCACCCCCCTCCCGCGCGCGCTTCCCGCCCGGCGCCAGCTGAGCCCACTGCTCCAGATTGATGGCAAGTCAGGGCGACACGACCTTTCACTGCTTCCGCCGTTAGGCGGCCCACCGACCGAGGGCACCGACAGCTGCAACTTGACATTTCAGACTACACAGTGGAGAGTAACTTTAGAGCAAGTACTACAATTAGATGACATAAGCAGGCTATAAGGATTTAAATATAGTATTTGTGCTTAGTTGAAGGAGAGAGAAGAGGAGAGAGAAGAGAAGCGGATTGTAAATGTGTAGCCGGTTGTACTCCAACATACTTTGTGAGACAAAAGGTGGGGCCATTATTAATGATATAGTATTTATACTAAAGGGACTAACGGACGCCTTAATTACTCCGTTTTTTAGGCAAACCTTGGTGGGGCTATTATAGACTTTTTTTTGAGCTATTATTGACTTGGACATGGGGTTTGGGGGCCAAAGGCCTACTATTATACTCGCACGACCGACCTGACATGCTCTACCCTAGCCGCCGCTCTATCATATGGTTTCGCAACGTTCCAGATCTTAGCGCCGCCACACAATTCTTCTCTAGTCCTCCTTCCGACGTGCACCGCGAGAAGGGACACCAGTCCTCCGAACCCCGCCTTTCGTGATCCTGTACGGGAGAGGGGCGATCAGGTTTTTGGGGAGCACACACCTGTGACTGCTGCCAGCGATGACTTCCTCAACGACAGCCTTCTTCCCCGACCTCGGTAACCTCTTCATCAACGACATGAGTGACAACATCAACCACATCGGTTCTGCTCCCGTTGTACAGATGTGATTCTGTCCTCCTAGTTTAGTCCGCATCATTACTTTGATGTTTGCAATTGCCGTCATGATCTATTTACTGCTGATTCGGATTAAATCTCATACTAAATTGCTCATATATTCAACAATCCAATCCAAAAACCTGATTACAGGCAATTTACTCCGAGTGGTTTTGTTGCGCTTTTGAAGCCGCCTACTTTTAAGGGGGTGCAATATAAAAGGTGGCGCACAAGACCAGTATATTGGTTTCAGATCATGTACTGCTATGACGCCACTAAGGGTAAGCCTGAGGGCGATCTTAATCCTACACAGCAGGAAGCTTTTCAGAACATGGATACCCTCTTCAAAGTGGCCCTGCTAAGTGTTCTTGACGATTCCATCTTGGATTCATATATGTCGTTTGACAGCAGCAAAGACATGTGGGCTGCGCTCGAGGCCACGTTTGGGCCCTCAGGCGCTGGCAACGAGTTGTACGTCATGGAGCAATTCTGTGACTACAAGATGACCGATGAGCGCTCTGTTGTTTAGCAGACTCATGAGATACAGTCACTCTCTAAGGAAGTTGAGTACTTTAAGTGTGTGTTGCCGGACAAATTTGTTGCTGGGACAATCATTGCCAAGCTTCCACCTTCATGGAACGATTTTGCTACTTCTCCGAAAAACAAGAGACATGAGTTTTCTATTTTGGATCTCATTAGCACTCTTGATTTTGAGGAGAAGGCGAGAGCAAAATACACACGTGCTCGGGTCGCTGAGGGAGCTTCGAGTGCCCACATGGTACACAAGAAGAACTTCCAGCCCAACCAGCCCCAAAACAACAAGAACAAATCTTAGGGGAAAGGCAAGTTTGATGCAAAGAACAAGCCGTCACATTCTACCAACTTTAAGAAGAATTCTCATAATGGGAAGGGATACAAACCTCAATTTTGGTAGCACCACACAAAATTTATATGGCTGCATCTACCTGCTGTCAGCTAACCTCATGGTGCTCCATGTATTCCTACATTCGTAACTAGGTACAATGACCACCGCAAGATGAAATTAGCTTATTCGTACGTTGACTTGCTGAATGTAGTGCGGAACGATCATGTCATGTGTGGAGGAGCAAACAAGCAGTGCAGCCGAAGGTGGAAATCAACCAAGGACTTATGAAATTATATATAATCTTCCTCAGGCAGGTCAGTATCCCCTTCGTCCAGATGATCGTGTTTTGTCATGCCGAGCTATTGATATGTGCTATTGTATTGCAACACCGTTTAAGTATAGCTACATTTTTCCTATCTTTTCAGATTCAGGACAATGAATATGATTTCAGGGGAACTGCACAATATGGACCCATGTTGAGTCATCTCTATTGGCTCATGTGTTTGCTGCAAATGTGTCAGCATCAATTGCAAGATGAGGCAGCTAGCTAGCTGTGGAGTTGCCAACATGCTCAAAGTGCTCGCAACATTGAGAAGAAACAAGCATGCCCAGGAAATTAATGCATGCGCATGGAGGCTCTTTGCTTAGAGAAGCATCGACCGATTTTATTTATTTCCACACCTTCTCACAGCTTTGTATTGGTTATAGTATGGTGAATCATTGAGATGTATAGACATGCTGAACTTTTGTTCTTCTGAATGTTAGTTTAATGTGAGTGTTCAGATCCAGTACCGCATCCTCTAATTTGGTGGATGCACACAGAGAAAATAAGTCTCCTGAATTTACTCCATAACCACCCTATTAAATAGGCCTAGTAACAAACCAGGCGCATGCAGTGGCCGGCGGGCACATGCATCCTGCATGCATGGCCAGTCAGCCAAGTCCATGCGCCAGCTCCAATGCAGCAACGCAAAAGAAGAGAGCGGTTCTTGGGAAAAAGCGAGTAGTTAGTGCAGCAGGCCTTATAAACACGAACAAATCGCTCTCCCTCTTCCGTCTCCCCCCAATTCCCCCCGCTCCCCAATCTTCCTCACTCGTCCAGAAAACCCCGCTCACCTTCTTCCTCACTCGTACAGAAAATGCCTGCTCCTCTTCTTCCACTCCTACAGAAATCCCCAGCCCTCCTTCTTCCCCACTCGCACTGCCACTAGGCTCTTCTCTGGCTACTCTGCTCAAACCCGTGAGCTCGGCGTGACTCCCAAAAGGAAAATGGAGTCGGCTGGCCCCAGCGCCAAGAAGATGAGGCTCTTGCTAGCGGCGACGCCGGTTGTAGATCCCACACCCGGTAGCGCGGGGAGAAGCGGCGAGCCCCCCCCCCCCCCCCCACCCAGACCTGAGGAACCGGTAGAATCTCCGGTAGAACGCATCAGCGATCTCCCAGGCGTCATCCTTGAGCAGATCATCTCGCTTCTCCCCGCCAAGGATTGCTGCCGCACACAAGTCCTCTCAACTCGGTGGTGCCCTCTATGGCGCACCGCGCCCCTCAATATCGATCGTAAATCGTCATCTCATCCTTCCTGAATTTGATCTCCTTAGAGCCATCGTCTCTTCTCACCAGCAGGGCCCCGTTCAATTCCTCTGCATCTCGACAAGCTACCTGCTGTCCATACCCGGCAAGGTGGACGTTTGGCTGACATCCCCTGAATTCGGAAAACTCCAGCAGTTTGTGTTCTACCATTACCACGAAAGTTTCATACCACGAACATACCAAGAATTCGTGTCCACACCACCGTTGTCCATCTCGCGGTTTCCTCCTCTCTCCAGACCGCCACCTTCGCCCGGTGCCATCTACCAGACGATCTGGTCCAAATGCTTCGACTACCACCGCTAAAAAAACTTTCGCTTGTGGTGGTTTATCTGTCGGAGGCCTCACTGCACAACATCATACACTCCAGTTGCCATGCCCAGGAGCGCTTGCTGATTGTTTTGGGAATAGAAATCGGTATCAGTTATCTCCAAATAAAGTCGCCTCACCTTAAAAGAATTGGAATTTGTTTTAAAGGACAGCAGCTCATCATCGAAGATGCCCCTTCACTTGAAAGGTTGCTCCTTCATAATTGTTATACACCTTCAGAAATAACTGTCGTCTCTGCACCCAAACTGGAGACCTTGGGTGTAATTCGTGACCCATTTAATAATCACAAGGAGTTGGTGTTTGGCTCCTCACTTTTTAAGGTACCGTATATTATCATCTACACATTTGTAATCATATGCTGCATTTTTCATTTGTGCGCATAAGTTTTATATCATCTTGGAGTACACTTTGGGTACTAATATTATGTTATATGCTCAATGAAGAGTTAATCCATTGATAGCCTATCAATGCTGCTGGATTCTGTCAAGACAATATATATCAGAATGTATAGTTTTGATCTGCACATAATTATTGGCTTGCTGCGATGCTTTCGATCTCTGGAGAATTTATACATAGAGGTGATGATTTCATGCACATTGAAAGCCCGTATATATTGTACTAGAATTAACTGTTGAGCTGTCGTTCTTTCGACATACTCTTTTTTCAGACCTTAACTGTTTTCAGTCTTTATGTCTACTTAGGCAGAACCACATGGAGAAAAACATATAACCAATCGTTGGCGTAATAAGAACAAGGATTTTCTTAGTTCTCATGACATTCGTTTGACAATAACGATGGGATGATATGCATCCAACCAGGCAAACAGAAGCTTTGTCACATTCTTCCTGTTGAATGCGAGGTTACTATTGTCCATGAGGCTTCATTTTTACAGCAAGAGATTTCTCACGGATGACAAACAAAAAAAGAAGTTTCAGGTGGGCAAATGGGCTTCTAAATGTGCTCGGCTTCTATTCACAACAAGTTGTAGACATCCTGAAATAATTTTTTTTGCACAGGATGTTGATTTTATGGATCAGACCGATCCATTTGTTTGTGACTGCAAAAAAGAGTGGTTGGGTTAGATGTTACTGTCATGTTCAATCTGGGTTTGTCTAAAAATTTGATGAACAATTAATCCTTGGGCTTTTTGTACCATTTGTATGCTTGACTTGCATGTTGTTGCCCTCGTACTCCCCTCCACCTGCCACTACACTGCCGCATCTTCCATGGCTGCTCTTTGTTCCCGTCCGAGGCCTTGCCGTCGTTCTCCGCCTTGGTTCGCTCGCTGTGCCCACCACCGTCTGGTGTTGTCAACATGGTCAACAACCAAGAGGAATCATGAGATGATTTGTCGTGGAGAGGTCGATGAGGGACCCACCAGGGTCATTGCATTTCATAGCGGGTGCCTCGTTATTACAAGCCAAAAAAATACTTCCTCCTAATTGTTTGACAACTAGGTTCCACGCCATTGTCAATGTAGTCATAAACGAGAAAATTACACAATGAGAGGATAACACCAGGGACCCAGCAGCTCGCCTAGTTGTTTTTCAGTTTCAGAGACGGAGCTCAATCTACTTGTTGTCTGGGGTCAGGTCTGCCTGGCACACGCTTACGCTTTTATTAAGCACATGACGAGCCCAGTTGATATATTTTTTCTTTCTGAAATTGGCTACCCCAGTTCTTTTTTTTTGGAGAATACCAGAACCGAGGCCTACTTGCTTTTCTCAGCCCTATTGGGCTGCAAATCTTTCAAGACGAGGAGGGATGTAAGTAGTAAAAATGGGCTTCCCCAGAAAACGGGCTATAAGTTGTAAGAAATGGGCTGTAAATTTTTAAACCAAAGCCAACCGGAATTGCATTAAAATGTCATTTTTTCAGGATTTGTCTACTCTCTACTCTTATAAAAACCAAAGCCAACTGGCAATTACATTAGAATATCATCTTTTCTCCCACAAGACAAACTACTCATACAAATGCATCTTCATGTTTCGTGCAACGAACAGGCATCTTGCTAGTTAAGATTCTAAATTCCATTCATTTGTTTTGCGGAGAATTGTTTTTTGAACTTTATTTGATATGTTTTTTGAAAATTATTTTTAACGTGACTCAAAATTTCATGACTAAAAGAGTTCGGACCCCAACAAAATATGCAAAATTTCGTTGAATTTTTTAGCAATGCCCAAAATATATGGTCTGTAATGCTAATAAAAAGAATATGGGCTTCAAATATCCTTAAGAATTAGCAAATGTGCTGTAAATTATTGAAAATAATGGCTAATGGGCTGTATGTTGTTTTCCACAGATTTAGAGGTTGACTTCTGGGCCTACTAGGTTGACGATGACACTGTCCTAAATTTTTTTTTGACGCGTACGCAAGGCTTTGTCAACTTAGTCAACACACAGAAGTGACTGTTGGATGTCCATCCAACGGCCGCTGTGCTTCTTCAAACTCTGATCTTCCTGCTCCAGCCGCCCAAACCAGCGCCAGCGGGACTGCCTGGTCCCTCCTCTAGTGGTTGGCTGTGCTGCCGCCACGCCATCCGTCTAACCACCCACACATCCTGTTATTTTCCGGCGACGTCAGCCTCACCCCGCAGCCGACCAGTCAGCGCTCGTTCTCCCCTCAGCGTGGGCATCCGCTGCGGTGGCTTCGCCGGCTCCGGGTGGTTCTCTTCCTGGGCCTCGCCCTCGTCAACCGCGTTTGTGCTCTCGGCGCGGCGAGGACAACATGGTCAACGAACAACATCCATCGGAAGAGGCTGACAGTAGGGGCCCACACAGGGAAATGCCTCCTTATTACGCGCAAAATAATGATTCCTCCACCTGATAGCTGGGACCCACCGGAAGGGCCTCTGTATTTCAAGAAAAAAATGTTCCCCCCGCTGTCAGCTCGGACCCACCGGAAATGCCTCCTTATTACGCACAAAAAAATGAATACTCCCCCTGCTAGCTGGGACTCACCTTGGTGGGAGGCTGACTTGGGGGCCTACTAAGTTTACGGGGACGGAGGGCTTTGTCAAGTTAGTAAATATGAACGATTCTAACTCCAGTGACCGTACGATGTCCATCCAACGGTCGTATTGCTTCTTCAACCTCTGGTCTTCGTGCTCCAGCCGCCCAAAGCAGCGCCAGTCGTGCCGCATGCTCCTGCCTCCCGTGGCCGGCTGTGATGCCGCGGAGGCCTCACCGCCCCCTACTACTCCCACCGCTGGCCAGGCCATCCCTCTACTCACCCACACCCCCTATTATTCTGCGGCGACGACAGCCACACATCGCAGCCGAACAAGTGAACCCTCGTACTCATCTTCGCGTGGGGCATCCACAGCTGCGTGTTCCCCGGCTCCGCATCGTACCCTTCCTAGGCCTCGCCGTCGTCTACCGCCGTGGTGCTCTCGGCGCGGCGTGGTCAATGTGGTCAACGACCGACTTCCATTGGAAGAGTATTGTGCGTGGAGAGGCTGACAGCTGGGTCCACGGCGGCCGCAAGGAAATGCCTCCTTATTATGCTTAAAATAATTATTCCTCCACCTGACAGCAGGGACCCATCGGATGGGCCACCGTATTTGGCGAAAAAAACGTTTCCCCCCTGACTGCTGGGACCCACCAGCTACATCTTCACACGCAAGGAAGTGCGTCCGAGCAAAAAAAAACAATTCGCCCCCCTGACTGCTGGGACCCACCAGCTACATCTTCGCACGCAAGGAAGTACGTCCGAAAAAACGATTCGCCCCCCTGACTGCTGGGATCCACCGGCTACATCTTCGCACTCAAGGAAGTGCCTGACAGTCGGGACCCACCTGGTCGAAGCGTATGTAGCGTTGTCATTCTGGTCACGAACGTGTACGTACATACTGGTGGATGTAGAGGGGCGCACGTGTCATAGTAGAGGCGCGCTCGTAGAATGTACACGTACCTACAGCGGCCAGTGTGCAAGAAAGAAAATACGGCCACGTATGTGTACATACGGGCGGGGTCTCGAACGCCTACCCACGCATACGTACGGCCAGGGCTCGTGTACATGGCTGGGTCGGAACGGAGAAACAACGTCGTCGTCGTGTTCATGGGGAGCCAACCGGTTGGGTCGGAACGGAATGCGTCATCGTGTTCATGGGGAGCCAACCGTCTTGGACGGAACAGGCGATGGAAACGAGGCCTGGCGTGCCGCAGAATGGAGGAAACATCCTTGTGTTCGACCGTCCACGTTCGAAACAGGATCCTGTTCATCGGGAGGGGTCTGGCATACCGCAAAACAGAGGAAATGGGCCTCCTACGGTCGAAACGGGGGTCTTGTTGATCTGGAGGGGTGTGGCGTACCGCAAAACGGATGAAACGGACTTGTGTTGGAGCATTACGGTCGAAACGGGGGTCCTGTTGATCGGGAGGGGTGTGGCGTACCGCAAAACGGACGAAACAGACTTGTGTTGGAGCGCTATGGTCGAAACGGGGCCCTGTTCATCGGGAGGGGTGTGGCGTACCGTAAAACGGGACTCCACGGGATACTGTTCATCTCCATCGTCGACCTCCTTCAGCCTCCACGGGCTACCGTCGACCAACTCCAGCCTCCACGGGCTCCTGTTCATCCAGCCTCCACCGCGCGCTACTCTACCGGCTACTGTTCAACCACCCCTCCATGGGCACCCCTCCACCGTCTATTGTTCATCCAGCCATCCACGGGGTCGTCCTGTTCATCCGGAGGCAACGCCACGGGGTCCTGCATCCACCCCCACCGCTCACTTTTCATCCAAACCCCCCTGCAATGCTCACTGTTCATCCAATCGATTCGCTTCAGTTAGCAGCAGTAGCGAAGGAATCGCTCAATCGGGTTCAGTTAACAGCCATCGATCGATCGCTCGGGTTCAGTAACGCGTAGCCTGCAGTGCAATCGCTCGGGTTCAGTTAGAGCCCAACGCCTCGCTCGGGTTCAGTTAGAGCCAACGCCTCGCACACACGTGCGTACGTGTACGAGAGAAACACGCATCGCTCGGCCCCCGACCTCCCACCGTAACCGGGAACTCCCCGAAATTTTCCTCGCCCTCGCTTCTACCACGGTTTTTTCCGTCATGGACGGCCCAAAGAATGTCATGTAGTTGCGTCTCCGGCCCGCCCAGGATGAAAAACCCATTTTATGTCATGATTTTTTGTCATAGAAGTAGGAGCCCACGACATCTATGATGATACTGGGTTTTGTCACAATTATCGTCATAGAAGTGTCATATGTATGATAGATTTTTTTTTGTTCGGCCCAAAATGTCACGGATGTGTCTTTTTTTGTAGTGCAGGCCCGTAGCAGGCCAGTAGGCCCACATGCATAAGAGTGTGAGATTAGGCCCGTAGGCCTCAATTGAGATGAATTCGAGAGAGATGGCGTAGCCACACTTATAAACAAGTGCCGGAGCCTCTCAGCTAGCGAGGTGGGACTAAACATCCAACCGCATCGCAGCTGTGCCAGGCACAGGCCATTGGTCCCGGTTGGTGCTATGAACCGGGACCAATGCACCCCTTTGGTCCCGGTTTGTGGGACCAACCGAGCAATTTCACCTTGTCCCGATTCGTGCCACCAACCAGGACCAAAGTTCTTCGCTTCTGGCCGTTGGGCTGCTGAAAAGAGACCTTTAGTCCCGGTTGGTTGCACGGATCGGGACCAAAGGGTAGCATTGGTCCCAGTTGCTACCACGAACCGGGACCAATGCTCTTGGTATATAAGAAAACACTTCGAAATTTTTAGTTTTCAACTACCATTTGCCCCGACGACGCAGAGCTCATCGATGCCGCCAGGCTATCCTAACACCGTCCCCCGCTCCCCTTGCCGTGCCCTGCCCCGACGCCATCGCCGTCACCTCCTCGAAACCCTGCCTTGACGTCGACATCGTTGTTGCTGTCGGTGGGAACGACACCTATGGGATCACTGGAATCACTACTACGGTCGGCGGGCACGAGGTTGTGAGAAGAGCGGGTCTAAGAGCTAGCACAAAGATAGTTTACCCAGGTTCGGGCCGCAAGGATCGCGTAATACCCTAGTCCTGCTTTGGTGTATATCTAAATGTTCTTGTGTTCTTGAACTAGCTATGGAGCGTGCATAGTCCAAAAAGCCGAATCCTTTTCCTGTACGCCTTGGGCCTCCTTTTATAGGAGAAAGGGGACGCCATAGTGGCACACAGGAGGTGGAAAGTGCGTGCGGTGGCTGAGTCTATCCTCTAGCAGCGTCGGACAAACGCATTTAATGCGCTGCCGACGTGCCCTTCTTGCTTTCTTCGCTTCGCCTTGCTTCGACACGCGTCCAGGACAACGCGGCGTGCAGTGCCATGTAGGCTGGCAGGCTGCTAAGCTAGTGCGGTGGCAGGGTCTTCACGAAGATCTGCATGCCTCCACACAAGTGCTTGCTGAGTTGGTCTGGAAGCCACACGTTGCCACGCAGGTGCGCGCCTAGCTGGCTGGTCTGGCAACTGCATTGGGAACGGCGGTGGGGTCTTGGCGCACGCGGGCCTAGCCGCGGCCCCGCTGATGTCCTTAGCAAGGGTCTTGCCGGGGGCCCCGACAAGGGTCTTGCAGTGGCACTGTGGTCGTCCCCGGAAATAATCTTGCCGGAGGCCTCGTGGATTTCCTCGGCAGGGATCGTGCCAAGGATCATCGTCTTCTGGTCCTCATCTGATCCTGTGTGTTAATGATCTTCACGAAGATCTGCATGCCATCATGGAGGCGCCTCCCGTGCCTTGGTCCCAATGTGGTTCATGGTGTTGGAAAACCTGGGGCTCAAGGGTGGCGCGGTCCGCTAGCGTTGGGCAATTTGCCCCCGGCAAGGCTCTTGCCGGGGTTGCGGAGGCCGCCTCGGCAAGGGTCTTGCCGGGGGAGTCCACCTCACCCTCGCTGCTCCTCGTGTTTCTGGTCTTGGCATCGCTTGATTGTCTTGTGGCTTCGGCCCCCCTCCTCTTCCCTACTAAGCGTGGCCGCGGGCGCGGCTCTGAGTGCCCGTGCACAAGTAAAAGCATACAAAAGAGAGCCCCTATTTCTGTACACCGACAGGAGCCCCCGGGCCTGGGCCACACATAAGAGTAACGCGTTGTTGGGCTAGGCCCAGAACGTTGCGCGGGCAGGCGGGCCTGGTTTTACCATAGTAACTCCTTCATCCGCTGCGCTTCCCCATGACCCGTGTTGAATGCGCGACGTGGAGGGTCGTGCGTGACGTGGGGGGCATGTGTGGGGCGCGTGCTGCACGCAGGCATCATGTCGTAGTAAATGGTAAAGAGGCGGCCCGCGCCTTCCCCATAAAAAGGAATAACCGCAGGCTCGCTGCTCATTTACTCTCTGTGCTTTCTCCAATCTCGACACCGCTGTCCCCATCTTCTTCCTCCTCGAGCTCTCGCTTCTGCTTGTCGTTGCTGTGCCCCCATTCCTTTCGATCCTTTGCCTTTTCCCAGCCGCCATGGCGCCCAAGACTGGCAAGGGCAAGGGGGCAGCCAAGGATGCCGTGGAGAGGGAGGCGCCGGAGAACGAGGCGGCGGTGTAGCAAATAGGAAGGCGAGATCGTCACTTCCTGCGGGCGAATGTCGATGTGTTTGCATGGAAAGCATCCGACCTTCCCGGCGTTCCCAGGGAGGTGATTGAGCACCATCTTGTTGTCTGTCCTCATGCACGGCCTGTCAAGCAGAAGGTCAGGAAGCAAGCTCTGGAAAGGCAGGAGTTCATCACAGAAGAGATCAGAAAGCTAGAAGCGGCAGGTTTGGTGAGAGGAGTACTCCATCCAATGTGGTTGGCCAATCCGGTGGTGGTGCGCAAGGCGAATAGGAAGTGGAGGTTGTGTATTGATTACATAGATATCAATAAGGCCTGTCCAAAAGACCCTTTCCTGTTGTCGCGCATTGACCAGATTGTTGACTCCACGACTGGGTGTGACCTGTTATCATTCCTCGACGCCTACTCAGGATACCATCAGATTTTCATGACGAGAGAAGATGAAGAGAAGACAGCATTCATCACCACATGTGGTACGTATTGCTGTTTACGGATGCCTTTCGGGTTGAAGAGTGCTGGCTCGACCTTCGCAAGAGCAGTCCAAATTGGTTTTGAGCCCCAGCTACATAGAAATATGGAAGCTTACATGGATGACATAGTGGTCAAAACCAAGGACAAGGCAACACTTGTGCAAGATTTGGAAGAGACGTTTGCGAATCTGTGCAAGATCAACCTCAAGCTGAACCCTAAGAAGTGTGTCTTTGGTGTTCCATCCAACAATCTTCTCGGGTTCTTTGTTTCGCAGCGTGGGATCGACGCAAATCCAGATAAGATCCAGGCCATTGTGCAGATTGAGGCACCTAAGCGGATCAAGGATGTGCGTCGGCTCACTCGCTGCGTCACCGCCATGGGCAGATTCGTCTCCAAGTCCCTTGAGCATGCCCTTCCCCTTTTCAAAATCTTGAAAAAGGTGGGCCCAGTGGAGTGGACACCAGAGGCCGAGGCAGCGCTGCAGGATTTGAAGAAATACCTCTCATCCACGCCAATACTGATTGCGCCTAGACCACAAGAGCCGCCGCTGCTGTATCTAGCGGCAACAAATCAAGTGGTTAGCACCGCACTAGTGGCACAGAGGGAGGTCGACGAAGGAGCAGTGGCGATGGCAGGGTTGGCGGATGGCGATCCAGAGCTCCCCCCAGCAGGGCCTGGTCCCGGCAAGGCGAGGCTCCCGGCGGTCTCGGCGCCACGAGGACAGGCCCTACGCAACTGTGTGAAGTGGTGCGAAGAAGAAGATGATGCATCACCTGGTTTACTTTGTCAGCTCCCTCTTGCAGTGGGCTAGGTCAAGGTACTCCGGTGTGCAGAAATTGCTCTTCGGCCTTCTTATGGCCTCGAGGAAGCTGTGTCATTACTTCCAAGCGCACGACATCACTGTCGTTAGGCGCCTCCCGTTGCAACGGATAATGCATAACCCAGACGCAACGGGGAGGATTATGGAATGAGCCTTAGAGCTCTCAAGCTTTGGTTTGAAATTTGAAAGCACCTCGACGATCCAGAGCAGGTTCTTGGCGGAGTTCATTGTAGAATGGACCTCGACGCCCGATGAAGAGATCCAGGAGACCGCTCTTCCCGGCAAGGAAACAAGTCGCAACTAGGTTATGTACTTTGACAGGGCTTTCTCGCTGCAAGGCGCCGGTGCTGGTGTGCTGCTCGTCGCACCCACCGGAGAGCACCTCAAGTATGTAATCCAGATGCACTTTCCCAGGGAGATGTCGACGAACAACACTGCTGAATACGAGGGATTGCTTGCCGGTCTCAGGATCGCGGCAGACCTCGGGGTCAAGAAGCTCATCGTCAGGGGTGATTCACAGCTTGTCGTCAGACAAGTCAATAAGGATTATCAAAGCCCGTTGATGGAAGCCTACGTAGATGAGGTGAGGAAACTGGAGGAGCGTTTTGACGGGATACAGCCAGAGCATGTCCCCTGAGTGGAGAACGACACCGCCGACTACCTGTCGAAGCGCGCTGCCCTCAGGCTACCTGTGGAACCAGGTACTTTTGGGCTTTGATTAACTCAACCATCCGTTGAACCATCAACACAGCAGAACAAGCGGAGGAAATCAGGCCCTGGCAAGTACTTCCCCATCGAGCTCCCTGGAGCCGCCGGCGAAGATGTTGCCGTGGACACTGAGCCTGCCGTGGGGCAACCGACTCCGAGAGGGCCTCAAGCCCTGGCCGTAGAGATAGCCGCTCCCATGGCAGAAGAGATGCCTTTAGTCCTTGCTGTCGAGCCCCAGGCTGCGGCATGGGCACATCATACCATCCGATTCCTCCAAACAGGGGAGCTTCCTGAGGAGCAGCAAGAAGCAGAGAAAGTAGCCCGTCGGTCTGCCATGTACCAGTTCGTTGACAATGTTTTGTACAGGAAAAGACCAAACAGTGTGAAATTGAAGTGCATTCCCCGGGAGGAAGGACTGGAGCTGTTGGCAGAGATACATGGAGGCATATATATGTGGCTCCCACATAGGGTCGAGGGCCCTTGCCGGCAAGGCCTTCCGGCAAGGTTTCTTCTGGCCCACTGCCCTCCAGGATGCGACGACACTAGTAACCAAGTGTGAAAAGTGTCAGTTCCATTCAAAGAAGCTTCATCAGCCAACTCAAGCCCTTCAAACAATCCCTCTCTCCTGGACATTTTCGGTCTGGGGGCTCGAAATACTGGGCCCTTTCCCCCGCGCTATTGGGGGCTTTGAGTACTTGTACGTTGCAATCGACAAGTTCACAAAGTGGCCGGAGCTGGAAGCAGTGAGGAAGGTGACAGCGCAGTCAGCCGTCAAATTCTTCAAGGGGCTAGTTTGCCATTTTGGTGTGCCAAACAGAGTCATCACCGACAATGGCACGCAGTTCACAAGCCACACCTTCATGCAATACATCGAAGACCTCGGCAGCAAGGTCTGTTTCGCTTCCGTGGCACACCCACGGAGCAACGGCTAGGCGGAGAGGGCAAATCCTGAAGTACTGCGAGGCTTGAGGACAAATACTTTTGACAGGCTGCACAAGAGCGGAAGGCGCTGGATTGATGAGTTGCCGGCAGTTCTTTGGTCGATCAGAACAACGCCAAATCGAGCCACCGGCCAGACACCCTTTGCCCTGGTATACGGGGCAGAGGCAGTTCTCCCCACAGACCTCACATACGGGTCACCTCGAGTGCTCGCTTATGACGAGCTTGAGCAAGAGCGATTGCGGCAAGATGACACAACGTTCTTCGAGGAAGATCGTCTTCGGGCGGCTGTGAGAGCAGAGCGCTACCAGCAAGCCTTGCGCCGCTACCATAGCCGCAAGGTTCATGCCTGAAGCTTTGAGGAAGGCGACCTTGTTCTTCGGCACGTTCAATCGGCCAAGAATTCCAACAAGTTGACGCCAAAGTGGGAAGGCCCTTATCAGGTAATACAAGTCAATAGGCCCGGCGCAGTCTGCCTTGAGACCGAAGATGCCGTTCCAGTGAGCAACTCCTGGAACATTGAGCATCTTCGTAAGTTTTACCCATAAGGCGCGATTGCCGGCCCCCCCGGCAAGCCACGTTTTGTACAAGCCTTGCTGGCAAGGCATGTAACCCTTTGTACAAAGCCAGGCACATACCCTGAGCATAAATAAACGAAGCACTGGCGCCCTAAGTTATAGCATGCATGCTAGGTTGAGTATGTCCCTCGGATAGGGTGTATAGTGCTTAGCGGCGACTAACCCCTAGCATAGAGGTCGAGTGTGCGTCTCTCTGTTCTTTTCCATCCTCTTTGGTTCGCAGGGTACGTGGACTTTTCTGCTGAGCCATTTGGAAGAAGGGGAACGAGTCGACGCTCCGGTCCCGGCAAGACAAGGTTGCCGGGGGCTGGAGACACAAGGGTCCAACCCCGGCAAGCCAAGGTTTCCAGGGGGCTGCAAATTCAGATAAGTCCTTTATCCCCTGTTTTGCATTTCCGTATGAAATTGGGATGTATGAAACCTTGTCTTGCTCCTAGCCTACCATGCTCCCCTTTGCCTGTACCCAAGGACTATTCCTCAGGTCGGGATTTGGTTGTAGCCGCGGTGACAAGGGAGCAAGCGTAGGGCCTAACCCTATTTCACCCCTGCCTCCGCCAAGAGCGTGAGTATGGTCGAATGAAGTAGAGAGACGACAAGACCTGCTGCCGGGCAATAATGTTTATCTTAAAAATAACAAGGATTCGTTCCTTGGCATGGGTTTTGCTCACGCACAAAGAACCCGGCAAGCCCCCTTTTTTCATTAACTAGCACATATGCCCGTGCATTGCAACGGGAGAGAAAATTGTCGTGTCGTTCAAAATATTCACCAGTGTGACACATGAGCCTCTGGATGATGCCACCCAGGGATGGTAGTGGGGCAAATGAGGTAGGCTCCTGCCCGATGACGCCCAAAACAGAAGCGCATCAGTGCGGGCATCGGTTAGTTGATGCGGTAGCTGGTGAAAATGTGATGGTATGTCGTGTGCATGCATGCACCTTGTACAAGTCCAACACCCGCCCATCTAATGCTCCTCGACAATTTCATATGTCTAGGTTTTTGATGAGTACTTTCGTCGAAAAATAAAAAAGGGTCACGATAATTAGCGTGTCGGTCTGTATTTGGATGTCTGGCGGGAGGTGGTCGGTCTATATTTGGATGTCTGGCGGGAGGTACACGGTAATTTCTATGTTTTTCTTACACATTGTAAATTTCTCTATATATATATCAAACACATTTATTTATACATGTTTAACATTTTTCAAATAGATAATTACATTTAAAAAATAAATGTTTGATGTCTACTTTTTTTTCAACATATGTCTACATTTTTTAATAGACATTGTACATACTTTTATACTCCCTCCGTCCCAAAATAAATGATTGAACTTTGTACTAACTTTGTTCATGTTTAACATTTTTATAATATATGATTTCATATATACATTTTGATGTGTAGTTTTTTCTACATATTGTACATTTTTGTGTACATATGAAATATTTGATTATACAGGTTAAAATTTCAGGAAACATATGTTTTGATGTCCACTTTTTTTGTGCACATTGTACATACTTTTATACTCCCTCGGTCCCAAAATAAATGATTGAACTTTGTACTAACTTTATTCATGTTTAACATTTTTATAATATATGATTTCATATATACATTTTGATGTGTAGATTTTTTCTACATATTGTACATTTTTTGTGTACATATGAAATATTTGATTATACAGGTTAAAATTTCAGGAAACATATGTTTTGATGTCCAATATTTTTGTGCACATTGTACAATTTTATACAAATTTGAAGTATTTTTATATATGGTTAGAATTATTTAAATACATGATTAACATTTTCTTCAAATAC
This sequence comes from Aegilops bicornis, assembly GCA_021605145.1. NCBI lineage: Eukaryota > Viridiplantae > Streptophyta > Magnoliopsida > Poales > Poaceae > Aegilops > Aegilops bicornis. The sequence continues at coordinate 668,793,215 of CM038674.1, forward strand.
ATTTTTTGGTCACTATTTTTTCATGCACATTGTACATTTTTCTTGTACATCAAAAACGTTTTTATTTCAAATAGATGATTTACATCTATTTAAAGTGAGATGAATAATTTAGAAAAATAAAAAGAAAAAAATAAATATGAGAATAAAAAACATAAAAGAAAAGAAGGAACAGAAAGTACAAACAAAAGTAAAAATATGTGGGACGTCATCTTTTCATATTGGGCCAGCCCAGGAAAGAAGGCGAGCTACCGCCAGCCTCAATAACAGGTGATCTTCCGCCTCACAACCAATGGAATTAGCTTGGCCTGATGGTTGTACGTGTGTGGCGACGTACAAAACACTTGCGTGACGAAAAAAAGTGGAGAAACGCTTCTCCCTTTAATATTAGGTAGAGATACGTCCCACACAGGTACAGTTCGTACGGAATGTAAATATGAGCAAGGGGATTACAAGTTTTAAATTTAACTAAGGCCCGTAGGCTTACAAACTAAAAAGAGATAATGTGCCCGTAATCCCTTTCTTGTCCCTCTCCTTAGGAAACGGAACAGGATAGCAAAAGGGCGAAAGGAGCGCTTAGGCGAGGTACGAGCAGTAGAAGGCGCCAAAAGAACATATCGGCGGCCGCCTAGGAGAGGGCTGGTGATGATGGTGCCGGGAGAAGAGCTGGAAGGTGAGGCAGCGGGCCGCCAATACGTTACGAAGGCGTCGGTGCCATCATACTCCAACTTGACGGCCCGCCACCTGCCTTCTTCGCCTTCTCCAACCTTCCCACACCAGCGGCCCAACGAGGCGACCTCGAGAAGTTCAAGGAGCTGGCCCCATCGGGAGAAGGGGCCAGGTGCAGATGCTGCTGCAGCCGGCGCCACCCAGGGACGGCGGGTCCGACGCCTAGTCGGATCCGTAATCCTCCCGCCTGCTACCCCCGTCGTCGCTGTCGGTGTCCTCCTCTTCACTCCTGCTCGAGGAGAGTCTTTGTCATCAGGCTCTCCACGCAACACTTTAGGCGAGTTCCAAAGTCTTCAAAGACCTTGACGGAGAGCAGGCCGTTCTCCATTAGTTTGAAATAGAGAACGAGTCCCGCCATCAGGCTGGGGATACGAGCGAAGGCCTTCCATCCGCGACAAAGATACATGACATGAGGGGCTGGAAAATCGACATCAACCCGCGTGCCGCTATTCCAGCAGCCCCTCATATGCAATCTCAGAGTCTGTGGCGGGTCGAGCTCCATCTCCCGAGCAAATGGAGTAGGGAGACGAAGACGACGACACACTGGCCGGCGCAGCCTGATGAAGAATTCGCGAGCCTGGTCCCCGATGTGGCCCTCCATTGGGAGAGGGACCGCCGGCGGAGGCGAGGCCGGTGCACCACCGGCGGAGGCGAGGCCGGTGCACCGCCCCGTCCTCCTCTTCCCCGAGCGCCACGACGACCTTGGCCTCGCCCCTCCCCCTTCCCCTCGTGGCTGGCTCCGCCGCCACAAACTCTTAGGAAGGAGGGGCGCGTTGTCGGGCGGAGACCCTCGTCGCCACCATCGAAGCACCGGCGTGCCCTCTCGCCATAGCAGAAGGAAGAAAGAAGCCAAGGTGGGAGGAGGCGGATGGCGAAATATTGAGGGGTGCCATCCCTCCCCCTTCCCTCCTTATAAAGGGGCGGGATCGGGGCTCGGCCGCCTCTCTCAACCAACCCAGCTCATTAAGGTGGCAGCAGGCGAGGCCGCTGACCGCCCCCCTCGCCCAATTGAAGGTGCATGGGTATCGACCCGCGCGTGCGCCTTCCCGTATACCATGCGCCTTTCACCTACCCCGCACCGTGCATGCGGCGTACGTGGCTCAAGGGGCGGGCATAGTGGGAAACGTGGAACGACGGTTCCAAGGTGAAAAAAGTAAATGAGCAGCGGCCCTGCTGTCTTAAAGGGACACGCAAGCCGCCTCTTTACTGTTCACCACAAGATGACGCAAGCATGCTTTGGTCACCCCACGCACGATACCCACATCACGCATTCAACGCGAGTTGTGGGGAAGCGCAGCGGACAAAGGAGTTACTGCGGTAAAAATCGGCACCGTTCTGGGCCTAGCCCAACAACGCGTTGCGCTTATGTGTGGCCCAGGCTCGGGGCCTCCTGTCGGTGTACAAAAATAGGGGCTCTCTTTTGTACCCCTTTTCTTGTGCACGGGCTGTCAGAGCCGCGCCCACGGCCACACTGGGCAGGGCAGAGGAGGGAAGCCAAAGCGACAAGACGATCAAAGCAACGCCAAGACAAAGACACAAAGAGAAAGAGGGCGAGGCAGGCTCCCCCGGCAAGGTCCTTGCCGGGGTAGCCTCCGCAGCACCGGCAAGAGCCTTGCCGGGGCAACTTGCCCAACACCAGCAGAGCACACCACCCTTGAGCCCCAGGGTTCCAACGCCATCGACCACATTGGAACCAAGGCTCGGAAGGCGCCTCCGTGATGGCATGCGGATCTTTGTGAAGATCATAAACCCACAAGATCAGATGAGGACCAGAAGACGACGATCCTCAACAAGGTCCCTGCCAAGGAAATCCACGAGACCTCCGGCAAGATCCTTACCGGGGATGACCACGGTGCCACGGCAAGACCCTTACCAAAGGACATCAGCGGGGCCGCGGCCAGGGCCGCGCGTGCCAAGACACCACCGCCGTTCCCATGCTGCTGCCAGCGCAGCCAGCTAGGCACGCACCTGCGTGGCAACTTGCGACTTCCAGGCCAACTCAGCAAGCACCTGCATGGAGGCATGTAGATCTTCATGAAGACCCTGCCACCGCACCAGCTCAGCAGCCTACCAGCCTACATGGCACTGCATGCTGCGCTGGCCTGGACGCGTGTCGAAGCAAGGCGAAGCGGTGACAGCAAGGAGGGCACGTCGGCAGCGCATTAAATGCGTTTGTCCAACGCTGCTAGAGGATAGACTCAACCACCGCACGCACTTACCACCTCCTGTGTGCCACTGTGGCGTCCCCTAGCTGGCGCGCCAAAGATGTTGGTGGGAACGACACCTATGGGATCACTGGAATCCCTACTACGGTCGGCGGGCGCGAAGTTGTGAGAAGAGCGGGTCCAGGAGCTAGCACAAAGATCATTTACTCAGATTCGGGCCGCGAGGATCGCGTAAATACCCTAGTCCTGTTTCGGTGTATATCTGAATGTTCCCGTGTTCTTGAACTAGCTATGGAGCGTGCATAGTCCAAAAAGCCGAATCCTTTTCCCGTACGCCTCGGGCCTCCTTTTATAGGAGAACGGGGACGCCACAGTGGCACACAGGAGGTGGAAAGTGTGTGCGGTGACTGAGTCTATCCTCTGGCAGCATCGCACAAACGCATTTAATGCATTGCCGACGTGCCCTTCTTGTTGTCGCCGCTTTGCCTTGCTTCGACACGCGTCCAGTCCAGCGCGGCGTGCAGTGCCATGTAGGTAGGCAGGCTGCTGAGCTGGTGTGGTGGCAGGGTCTTCACGAAGATCTGCATGCCTCCACGCAGGTGCTTGTTGAGTTGGTCTGGAAGCCGCACGTTGCCACGCAGGTGCATGCCTAGCTGGCTGGGCTGGCAGCTGCATGGAAATGGTGGTGGGGTCTTGGCGTTCGCCGGCCTGGCCGCGGCCCCGCTGATGTCCTCCGCAAGGGTCTTGCCGGGGGCCCCGGCAAGGGTCTTGCCATGGCAACGTGGTCGTCCCCGGCAAGAATCTTGCCGGAGGCCCCGTGGATTTCCTCGGCTGGTATCGTGCCGAGGATCATCGTCTTCTGGTCCTCATCTGATCTTATGTGTTAATGATCTTCACGAAGATCTGCATGCCATCATGGAGGCGCCTCCCGAGCCTTGGTCCCAATGTGGTTGATGGTGTTGGAAAACCTGGGGCTCAAGGGTGGCGCGCTCTGCTGGCGTTGGGCAAGTTGCCCCCGACAAGGCTCTTGCCGGGGTTGCGGAGGCCGCCCCGGCAAGGGTCTTGCCGGGGGAGTCCACCTCGCCCTCTCTGCTCCTCGTGTTTCTGGTCTTGGCGTTGCTTGATTGTCTTGTGGCTTCGGCCTCCCTCCTCTGCCCTGCTAAGTGTGGCGGTAGCGGCTCGACCGCCTGCACAAGTAAAGGGGTACAAAAGAGAGCCCCTATTTTTGTACACCGACAGTCGCCTCCTCGAGCCCTTCCTCGACGTCGGCATCGCCGTCGCCTTCCCGAGCCCTGCTCCGATGTTGCCGTTGCCGTGCCCCTGCCCCAACGCTGTTGCCGCACCCCTTCCCTGACGTCGTCGCCGCCCCGAGGTCGCCGTCGCCGCGCCCCTGCCCCGACGTCGTCGCCACCCCGAGGTCGCCGTCACCGCGCCCCTGCCCCGATGCCTCCCCCGCACGCTCCCCTCGTCACCGGCCGGCCCTCCAGTGAGCTCCTCTGCTGCGTGCTGTCCTTGCCGCCGCCACTGCCGCACGCTTTGCTTGACGCTGCCGCAGCCGCACGCAAATTTCTGTTTTTATGTATGTATGTTCATATGCAAATTTCTTTTTTATGTTTTTTTATTCATATAATTTTTGGGGATATTGTAGAATATGAACTTTTTTCATAGAACTTTTTGATGGATATGGTTATGTATGCATTGATATATGAGCAATGACGTTCATATGCAAAATTTTATGTATGTTTTATGTAATGCTCTATATATGTATGCACTAAATGTTCTGCTCTTCATTCTCTACATGATGCTTGTATTTTCATTCATGTTAGGATTTATCTTGATGCCATTATCATCGTTACAAAAGTGCTAAGTGATATTAAGTGCAAAAAACTGCTGTAACATGTTATTTTGTCTTTTTCATAGCATTTCTATGATTTTATTTTGAGCAACGTGCCTACTTGTTTTAGGAACATAATATTGTCATCTTTGCAATGATGTGATCCATTTCTTATGATACTCCCTGTGGTGACTAGGTAATCTTTGCAAGGTGGTCTACTCACTGTTTGCTGTTTTCAGACTTGGTAAATCCTGCCAAGTCTGAATCTGTTATATTATGATGCCATGTTTACTTGATGCTACCATCAAATCTATGCATACTTTGGAGACGTTCAGTAATGATGTTTTGAATAACATGTTATTCTCTATCCATCCATGCCCTTGTTTGCAATTTTGGCCTACTGTAGTTTGTTCTTTTCATGCTCTCAAATTGCTTAAAAATATATCTGTCAGCCTGTTAGCAGTAAGTTCAATTTTGCAAAGTGCATAGTTAGTGTTTTGTCCATCCTATGACCATATTCTTGACATGAGTAGATGCACAAACATGCCATCTTACTGTTGGTTGTATTAGCATGCCATGATATGTTGTGTGTTGAGTTAAACAAGCATGCAAACAAGTCTGAAAACATGTTATCATTTGCAATCTTGCCATGATGTTTTAAACACGTTCTAGTGGTTTCCAGTAGTAGCTCAGTAATCATGTTTTGTAGTGCTTGACATGTACTTCAATTCCATGCCCTTGGTTTGCATTTACCTTATCATCGTCTTAACTTTCTTATCTATTTCTGTATGCTATTAGAAAGGGAAATTCGATACAACCAACGCGCAAAACATTTCGCCTTTCCTATGAAAAAAACTTCCGAATGGATAGAATAGTTAAGGGAGAGCAAGACCGAAGTAGAGCATGGAGCGTCAATCTACCCCCTCCCCGATAACTTCAACATTGAGGGGGGGGGGGGACGTCGAACATGAGAGATGTTAATAGAAAGTTTTCTCTCGAAACGTTACTAAGTTAAAGTGTTACTAAGTTACTAAGTTTTCTCTCGAAACGTTACTAAGTTACCAAGTTACTAAGTTAAAATGATGTTAATAGAAAGTTTTCTCTCGAAACGTTACTAAGTTACCAAGTTACTAAGTTAAAATGTTGTTAATAGAAAGTTTTCTCTCGAAACATTAATAAGTTACTAAGTTAAAATGTTCATATATTCGAAACATATCAAGTGTTGGATTTTCTCTCGAAACGTATCCCCGATAACTTCGACATTAAGAGAGACGTCGATCAACCCCCTCTCGCCCGACCAAACTCTCGAGTCCACCCAAATTTACCAAGTTAAAAGAGCGTTGTCGAGGCCACCCCAAACCCTAGAAGTGTTGTCGAGGCCACCCCAAACCGTAGAAGCATCGAGGCCACTAATATGATTCCTTGTTGTGATATTAGCTAGGTTATGTTTGCCACTAATATATCCATTTCCCATGTTTGTATATTAATTGCCATGTTGAAATATTTGCAGAAACTATGGATCAAAGAGACTTAGAACAAGAAGAGTTGTTGGGGGACATAATCCGCGACGGACGTGATGTCTTCTCGTTTCTCAATGACACCGATGGTCAGGAAGGAGAGGATGATGGCTCCGGTGATGGAATAATGGAGGAGGAAGGACATGATCATGACGGCTCCGGCAACCGAATGTCGGAGGAAGAAGGAGACCATGATGACGGCTCAAGTGACCGAACGGAGGAGGGAGCTGTTGCAAAGTCTGACGAGGTATATATATTAATTAAGCCTGTGCTGACTAATTGATGCATTAATTGTTTTGGTATGTACATATATTAACTCTTCTTTCTTCTTTTATAGCCCTCCGAATCGAGCCAAACTTCCGTAACGAGATGAGGCCCGAAGAAAAGGTTGCACCAGGATGAAAGGTTCACGATCACAGAAATCGCGGACGATGGCCAACCGATTGAACCCAAGCGGACCAAGGACGCATTTGTTGCTCAGTGCAGAGCTATTGTTAGGGACACCATCCCGATCAGCATCCAACAATGGAATAAGACGACTAAGGACGACCCTGAAGTTTCTTATGTCAATGATTCCACATTGCGAGCTTATGATAAAATGGCAGAACCCGACTTTGAAGGCGGTTGTCGGCTTTGTTGCACCTCCTCAAGCTGACGGATATTTTCACTGCCGTATGATTCCACATGGCTATGCTGTTGTGACAGTGGATGAAATAATGGAGAGATTTCAGGAGCTGGAGCTTGACCACCCTACAGGTGAAGGGGAGAATCATTTGGGAGCTGCTTTATGGAGTACATGTCTATGGAGGAAGGAGTACATCAAGCTTCCAAACTGGATGCCTCCTCTTCCAGCAAGTCAGGGCACTCCGCCTCCTCCTTCGCCTCCTCCTCCGATGAGTGATCAGGGCACTCCACCTCCTCCTCTGTCTCCTCCGACGCGTCACGGCACTCCGGCTCCTCCTTTGCCTCCTCTGACGAGCACTCCGCCTCCTCCGACTCCTCCTCCGCCTCCTCTGGCGCGTCGAAGCACTCAGTCTCCTCCGGCGTGTCAGTGGACTCCGCAACATCAGCAACGGAGGAAGAGAGAGGCCTCCGCTCCGGCGGCTAGCAGTACAAGTAGAGGCGGGAAGCAATTCAAATACAGTCCATCTCTCAAGGCTCCGGAAAAGTTACCATATGAGAGGACCGACAAGGAAAACGAGGACATCTGTCGTGCCCAAGTGAGGGACCATTTTGCAGGGAAACCTCCACCTCCGAAGGAAACGGTAGATCCGGTGAAAGCGAAGCAGACTATCGTTGCCCTAAAGCGGCCACCACCGCCTCTGCCGGATTCGAACTATGTCCGCCTTATTAAAAAGACATATAAGGAAGCAAAGCGGTCGGGAAGTACTTGCAGTGATGCAAGGTTAGAAGAACAAAGAACTGGGAAAAAATTCCCCAGCTCGACAAATGGGCGAACCAAACGTGCCCCCCGCTCAAGGTGTCTAGCGATATTGTCGCTCATCATCTGGGGATGGTGCCCAGTACCAATCCTGCGGATTACCTGAGCGACGATGTAGAGTTTGAAATAATGGAGGCGGACCACTTCAAATACGAGTACGGGAAGCCTCTCGTCAAACCCGATCATCCTCCTCTATCAACGATGATGCGAAGATTGCATGAAAACCTGCAGGGAGTCTGGGAAGAATAGTTTCTTGCTGAGAATTAAAAAGGAGTTAGACTTCTTTGGAACTGAGCTATTGCCTATTGAATTTGTGGAGCTATTCCAATTATACAATCAAAAGGCCCTCGACAAACAACTCGTGACTTGCTACTGCCTATAAGTATTACTTCTGTAATTAAGTCTCACGGGTACGCATTGGTGCTATACAAACGGTTTTTAACCTCTTTCCGCGACGACACTTGGAACCGTCGCCAAGTGAGTGTGGCCGATAGGAGGGTCCTTCCCACACGACCTAGAAACCGTCAGGATAGGCCCTACTAGCTCTAACATCCCAAATTTTCAATTTGGAATGTTATACAAATAGATCATTATTGCATATCATATTTTAATGCATTTTGCCTTGATCCTAGAAATTCTACGCAACTCAAGGACCCACGGAGAGAGTTGGGGATTTCATTATTTTTCATATTTGGGTTTTCTCACATTTTGAAAAATAGGATCATTTGATTTTATTTATTTCATCTTCAATTATTTATATCATAAAAATAAAAGAGAGGGAATAAAATGACTATACCAAAATAAAGAAATAATGAGGATTTAATAAAAAAATCAAATAAGATTTATTTTGGTGTTTTTGCTATTTTATTTGAATTTAGGAAAAATTGCACGATTTTAAAAAAAATGCATATTAGTACCAAATAAATGTTCATCTTTTTCTAAATATTTTATTTGGATGATGAAAATCCATTTTGGTATTTTTAGATTTTTATTTATTTTTCTAGATTTTTTTTCTGTTCGGCGAAATTATTAAAAAAAAACTCCTCAGCGCGGGCGAAGCCCGATCGCGCCAGGCCGCCCGCCTGCCACCGCCTCCCGTCCCGTGTCGCCGGGGACTCGGGAGAGTCCGAGCCGCCGCCGACCCCCTCCCAAGTCGGAGCCGCCTCCCCCCTCTTAAATACCACCCGGCCCCCCTGAGCCCGAGTCGCAGCCATGACACCCGCCTCCCGAGCGAACCGACCCGCCCGCCGCCTCGTCTGCCGCCCGCCGTCGCCACGCCAAGACCACGCCCGCCCACGCCACCCGCCGCCTAGCCAGCCCGCCGCCCCTAGCCAGCCTCACGAGCCGCCCGCCCACGGGAGGACCTCGCCGAGGTACTGCCCGAGCCGCTGCCGCCGGACCGGTTTTTTTTAAAGAAAACCACTTCGGTTTTTTATGAAAACCCTAGATTTTTTTTATTTAGATCGGTTTTATCGGTTTATTTTTTTAGCGAGCGTTCGCTCGTTCGTTCGCTTTAACGGACGCATCCTTCGTTTAGAATCATATAACGAAAGTTTGTTCATTAACCTGTCCGTCGTTTTTCTTTTTCTCGGATTTATTCCGCGATTTTTCTGATCGCGATTTCTGATCCGATTTTCGTTCTAGTTTATCTTTTCGCTCGTTTATCGAAATCAGGCGATTCAAGCGCCTAGAGTTTCGTCACGAAACCCTCTTTCTAAATAATCTTCTCTAACAAATTTTTGATTCTGTAAAATTTGATTTAGGTCCAGATTAGTAAACGAAGCTTGTTTCTTTCGCCGTTTGAGTTTTGTTTCTTCGTTCGATTTCATTCTTTTTGCAAACCGGAGTTCTTAAATTGAATTTTCTGGTTAGACCTCTTATTTGAGTTTTACCCGTGCATTATATGAGTACTTATTGTATGCTTGTTTGTTTGTTTGCTTGCGATAGAGTACCCGGATTGCGCCGCTTGCTACTTCGAATCCCTAGGTTTCATGGATCATCAGCAAGGCAAGTAACACTTTGATCATACCTCTTTACTACCCAGTTTTTATTGCATTAGATCAACCCTTAATCATTGCATGATTAGGATCTGATTAATATGTGGGTTTTGGGAAGTAGATGAGGTAGTACCTATCACCTGTTCTATTACCAAACCCTGGGAGTCACTTCTACGTTTGCTTATTATGCCATGCTATGCTAGTAGACGTGGATTGGGTGAGTTTATCCATGACAAATGTGAGACTAATAATCTAATGATTTATTTAAGGTGGCAACTTTAATACACATCGGGTGGATTGAGGTACCTGGGTATTCCAGGATTGCCTGTTTGTTTTTGGACCGCAACCCAGGCTCAAAGGGATCATAAGATTATTCATCCTAGAAACTTCCGTGTGCAGCCACATGCTATTATGGGCTCTAGCATAGTTGACTAAGTCGTGTGAACTCTTACAGTGGTAGACTAGCAGATGTAGGGGCTGTAGGTTGGTACGGTCTACCCATCGTAAGGTGCTAGCGCTTCTGAAAGACTATGTCTCGGTCATCCGTTTCTCAAACACCATGTAGTGCGAGAATCCCAACGGAGGAGATCGAGTCTTGTGGGGAAAAGTGCGCAACCTCTGCAGAGTGTATAAACGAATAATGATTAGCCGTGTCCCCGGTTATGGACGTTTTGAGTATCTAGTACTTGGATTATCATGTGAATATCATCATGTTACTCTAATTAATATTGTTGGGTTTGTTTAATGATGATGTTACTTAATTGGGATTGAGAATGTTGTCAACCATTCTCAATGTTTAACAACCACCATGATAGTTAAATAAATTTATTCCTTTGCAGTAGGGAAAAACTGGCTTGATGCAAAACTGTAACCATAGAGCTTTCCACCAGCCAAATATGCATGTAGTATATCTTTATTCTTTTCATTACTCTCTATGTGTTAATTTGCCAGCATATTCCATGTGCTGACCCGTTTTCGGGCTGCAACGTTCATGTTGCAGACTTTTCAGACGACGAGTAAGATGCCTTAGGATCGTGGTTCTATACTCAGTGATGCCGTTGGAGTTGATGGACTCAGTTATCTTCCAAGCCTTCCGCTGTTATCGCTATTAGATGGCCTTAAGCCATATTTATTGTAATAAGTTCTCTTTGGAGACATTTCGATGTAATAAGTGTGTGATTGCTACTCTATTATAAATCCTTCAAGTACTGTGCGTGTTAGCATTACTGATCCAGGGATGACACTGATACACAGAGATCAGACTGTTTGAGGTCTCGTCGCTACAAGATGGTATCAGAGCACACGTTGACTGTAGGACACGACCACTAAGCAAAAGCCATAGATCACTACTCTCTCTTCTCATTTCTAAGTCCTCATCTTTTCTACTCTTCTAGGATGACGGATGCAAGGAACAAGTTCATGCAACCGGATGAAGATATACCCTTTGGACGACACCTGAAGGAAGTTACCAAGTACCTGAAGATCGGAGTACCAAGCTTCACCGGAACCTACAACGCCACTTTACCTGAAGAGGAGCGCTGGATGATTCAAGTTCAAGTCCCAGGAAGGACGTTCATGCCCGTCACTGAGCCCATAGAGTTTTCCTTTGATGCACCAACCTGGAGCCTAGGAAAGAGCATGGCAGCCCACATCACCATGGGACGGATTGGAGAAGTTTACCACAAGGAGCTTAAGGATACTACCTACCAGATTTGTTGGCGCCGAGATGAGAAATGGGAGATGATTAACACCAGGAAAGACAGATCAATTGCAGCTTTCATCCAGGAGTTAAACCAGCACATTCGACGCCAGGAGAACCAGATGTGCGCAGATATGATGGATCTGAATAAAGCCATGACCAAGATCACAGAACTGGAGGAAGAACTCAAGTCTACACATGATGGACATGAGGAGGAAATAGCAACGCTAGTCGAGAAGAATGAAGATCTGAAGAAGAAGCTAAGAGTGTTCACGGGATTTCCAGCAACTGGGGGAGACGAAGATTGCACTTGCCCCGAGAATTACATCATCATCGACGACACCAACTCCGACCCGGATGATAGTGATGATGACTATGTAGATGAAGCTGGAGCAGATATCATGGAGTCTTCATCGGAGCAGTTTTTCTAGTAGGCCACCAAAACAGTAGTAGAATTTCCCTCCATGTATCTAGTTCAAGCACTTTTGTAACGATAGATAGACCGTTGTATGCCCTTGCTTGTTTGAATCAAGTGTTTTGATTGAAATTTGCCTCATGTGCATATGGGTAGTGTTTTCCCTCTAGACCTCATTCTATTCTGTATTCTCATCTTTTCTAAACCCTCAGATTCCTACGAGATGTGACAACGGATTTGCCTTCCGACCGGAGCTCACCCAGTTGATCCAGCAGCAAAATGCATTGATGCAGATACTAGTCCAGAATCAGAACCAGGGGAACAACAACAACAACAACAACAACAACAACAACCCACCACCACCACCGCCTGTTGATCACTTAACCCGTTTCCTTAGGTTGAATCCGCCGGTGTTTTCCAGTAGCACCGAGCTGATTGTTGCAGATGATTGACTTCGCAAGACAGCCAGAGAGTTGACCACTGCAGGATGCACAGATGCGGAGAAGGTGTGATTTGCCGCACGTCAACTTGAGGGACCCGTAGCATCATGGTGGGAGAATTTCACAGCAACCTATCCAGTAGACACTGTCACATGGGATCAGTTCCAGCAGGCTTCTCGTACTGCGCATGTTTTAGCAGGAGCTATGGCAATGAAGAAGCGCAAGTTTCGCAACTTACGCCAGGGAGGACGTACAGTTGGCCAGTATGTGGATGACTTCAGTAAGCTAGCACGTTATGCCCCAGATGACGTTGCTATGGATGTCGCTAATCAAGAGAAGTTTCTGGAAGGTCTGAATGATGAGCTGAGCATGCAGTTGATGGTAGCAAGTTTCAACAACTACCAGGAGTTGGTAGACCGTGCTCTCATGATTGAAGGGAAGCAGCAGCAGATTGAAAACCGCAAGAGGAAGTATGGACAAGGGAAGTACAATTCTGGAGCTCAGTAGAAGCCACGTTTTACCCCGAAGTCGGGAGGACAGTTCCAGCATACCCATGGAGGTGGTAGCACACACAACCATAATGGTTCCAAGAATGGTAACGGAAATGGAGGAAGTAGTAGCCAGAACCGTACCAACCCCTCAACCCCAGCCAAGAGAGATCTGAGTCAAGTCACTTGCTTTAAATGCCAGAAGACCGGACATTATGCCAATGAATGTCCTAAAGGCCAGAATGGGTATAGCAATGGAAGCTCTGGGAAGAAGCCAAACTCTTTCAACAGAGGACGGGTGAACCACGTTAGCGTGGCGGAGGTTGAAGCCCAACCAGATGCAGTAATAGGTAAGTTTTTGGTTAAGTCATTTACTGCACTCGTTCTTTTTGATACTGGTGCATCGCATTCATACATATCAAGGGGATTTGTGGATAAGTATAAATTGCCAAACCAAGCCCTCAAGACACCCATGTTAGTAACCTCGCCTGGAGCAGAGTATATGGCCAGGCTATGTTGTGATCGGTTACCCTTAAGGATTGGTAACTACGTGTTCCCCTCAAACCTGATAGTATTGGAATCACAAGGATTGGATGTGATATTAGGCATGGATTGGTTATCGAAGTATGGCGGGAACATTGAATGTGCCAGTAAGACAATTTTACTTACAACCCTAGAAGGAAAGAGGATCAAGTATGTATCCATACATGAGCCGAAGAGGATGCACGTAAATTCCTTATCAGGAGTTGTACAGGAGGAAGTACCAGTAGTGAAGGACTTTCCTGATGTATTTCCAGAAGAGTTGCCAGGCATGCCACCGGATAGAGACATCGAGTTTCTGATTGAGCTTTTGATAGGCACAGGGCCGATATCCAAGAGACCATACAGGATGCCAGCAAAAGATTTGGAAGAGATTAAAAGTCAGATTAAGGAGTTACTGGATAAAGGATACATTCGCCCAAGTTCTTCACCTTGGGGATCACCAGTACTTCTAGTGGAGAAGAAGGACGGATAATTAAAAATGGTGGTTGATTATCGAGGATTGAATGCAGTAACCATCAAGAACAAGTACCCACTACCGATGATAAATGATCTGTTTGACCGATTGCAGGGAGCAAAGGTATTTTCTAAGATCGATTTGCGATCAGGATACCATCAGTTGAAGATTCAAGAGCAGGATATACCTAACACGGCTTTTACCACCAGATACGGGTTGTACGAGTATACCGTTATGTCATTTGGTCTGACTAACGCACCTGCCTATTTCATGAACATGATAAACAAAGTATTTATGGAGTTTCTGGATAAGTTCGTCATGGTGTTCATTGATGATATCTTGGTCTACTCAAAGAACGAAGAGGAGCATAAGGAGCATTTGCGTTTGGTGTTGGAGAAGCTCAGGGAACACCAGTTATACGCCAAGTTCAGCAAATGTGAGTTTTGGTTGAAGGAAGTTGGATTCCTCGGACATGTGATATCCGGAGAAGGAATAGCAGTATACCCCACGAAGGTTGTCACCGTGACAAATTGGGTAGCACCAACGACAGTTGCTGAGATCAGGAGTTTTCTTGGACTGGCAGGATACTACCGGAGATTCATTGAGAATTTTTCAAAGATAGTGAAGCCCATGACGGAATTGTTGAAGAAACATACCAAGTTCAATTGGACTTAGGAATGTGAGGCCAGTTTCCAAGAGTTGAAGGAACGTCTAGTCACCTCACCAGTATTAATTCTGCCAGATCAGACCAAGGATTACGAGGTGTATTGCGATGCTTCACGTCGAGGACTTGGAGCAGTACTTATGCAGGAGGGAAGAGTTGTTTCTTATGCGTCACGAAAGCTTAAAACTCATGAGTTAAATTATGCCACACATGATTTGGAGTTAGCTGCCGTAGTGCATGCATAGAAGACATGGAGACATTTTCTTATCGAAAATCATTGTGAGGTGTACACGGGTCACAAGAGTTTGAAGTACATTTTCACGCAGAAGGAGTTGAATCTCAGGCAAAGGAGATGGTTAGAGCTCATCAAAGATTATGATATGAGATTGCAGTATCACCCCAGAAAGGCTAATGTAGTAGCCGACGCGTTGAGCCGTAAGAGTCATGTCAATACACTCATGACCGCAGGATTGCCAAAGGAGTTAGCCGAGGACCTTTGCGAACTATGTTTGGAGATAGTTCCGAGAGGCTATGTAGCAACATTGGAAATTCAGTCGACTTTGATGGATAAGATCAGAGAAGCTCAGAAAACCGACAAGGAAATTGCTGAGATAAAGGAGAAGTTGAGCAAAGGAAAAGCCAAGGGATTTCGTGAGGATGAGCACGATACCTTATGATTTGAAGACCGTGTTTATGTGCCTAATGACCCAGAGATCAGGAAGTTGATTTTGCAAGAGGCCCATGATTCGCCGTATTCAATTCACCCAGGGAATACCAAGATGTACTTGGATTTGAAAGAGACTTTCTGGTGGACTGGAATAAAGAAGGATATTGCGGAGTATGTAGCAGTTTGTGATGTATGTCAGAGAGTAAAAGCAGAGCATCAGAAGCTAGCAGGATTGTTGCAACCATTGCCGATACCCGAATGGAAGTGGGATAAGCTAGGCATGGATTTTATCACAGGATTGCCTAGGACTCGTTCTGGCTATGACTCGATTTGGGTTGTAGTCGATCGTTTGACGAAGGTAGCTCATTTCATTCCAGTGAAGACCACTTACACCAGTGCTAAGTTGGCCAAGATATACATGACCTGGATCGTATGTCTGCATAGAGTTCCAAGGAGCATTGTATCAGATAGAGGAACTCAGTTCACCTCAAAATTTTGGAATCAGTTGTATGAAACCTTGGGTACCAAACTAGAGTTCAGTACAGCTTTTCACCCGCAGATAGATGGACAGACCGAAAGAGTCAATCAGATTTTGGAGGATATGTTGAGAGCTTGTGCGCTAGATTATGGATCTAGTTGGGACAACAATTTGCCATATGCAGAGTTCTCTTACAACAACAGCTATCAGTCCAGTTTGAAGATGGCCCCTTTCGAAGCCTTATACGGAAGGAGGTGCAGAACCCCGTTGTCTTTGGACGAAGTTGGAGACCGTCAGTTGTTTGGACCAGATTTGATCAAGGAGTCTGAACGGAAAGTGAAGTTTATTCGCGACAGGCTCAAGGTAGCCCAGTCCAGGCAGAAAAGCTACTCAGATGCAAAACGCAAGGAGACAGTTTACGAAGTCGGAGATAGAGTCTATCTTCGTGTATCTCCACTTCGAGGAGTCAAGCATTTTGGTGTTAAAGGAAAGTTAGCGCCACGTTTTGTGGGACCATACAAAGTTTTGGAACGTATGGGAGAGGTTGCCTACAAGTTGGAATTGCCTGAGGGATTGCCAGGAGTTCACGATGTGTTACACGTTTCCCAGTTGAAGAAGTGCCACGCAGAGATGGCTGATATACTGCTGAGAGATACAGTGCCGCTAGAGGCGATTCAGTTAGACAGTGATTTGAGCTATGAGGAGAAACCAGTTAAGATTCTTGAATATGCCAGCCGAGTCACCCGTAGCAAGGTTATCAAGTTTTGTAAAGTTCAGTGGAGCCACCACACCGAGGATGAAGTCACCTGGGAGCGAGAGGAAGATTTGCTGAAGGACCACCCTCACCTATTTTCTAGCCAACCCGAATCTCGAGGGCGAGATTCATCTTAAGGGGGGTAGGTTTGTAACATCCCAAATTTTCAATTTGGAATGTTATACAAATAGATCATTATTGCATATCATATTTTAATGCATTTTGCCTTGATCCTAGAAATTCTACGCAACTCAAGGACCCACAGAGAGAGTTGGGGATTTCGTTATTTTTCATATTTGGGTTTTCTCAAATTTTGAAAATAGGATCATTTAATTTTATTTATTTTATCTTCAATTATTTCAATCATAAAAATAAAATAGAGGGAATAAAATGACTTTCCCAAAATAAAGAAATAATGAGGATTTAATAAAAAAATCAAATAAGATTTATTTTGGTGTTTTTGCTATTTTATTTGAATTTAGGAAAAATTGCATGATTGTAAAAAAATGCATTTCAAGACCAAATAAATGTTCATCTTTTTCTAAATATTTTATTTGGATGACGAAAATTTATTTTGGTATTTTTAGATTTTTATTTATTTTTCTAGAATTTTTTTTCTGTTCGGCGAAATTATTTAAAAAACTCCCGTGCCCGGCTGAAGCCAATGAGAGTCCGAGCCGCCGCCTCGACCCTCCCCAAGTCGGAGCCGCCTCCCCCTCTTAAATACCACCCGGGCCCCCCTGAGCCAGTCGCAGCCCGCACACCCATGGCCGAGCCCGCCGCCTCGTCTGGCCGCCGTCAGCCGCCCGCCAGCCACGCCACGCCACCCGTCGCGGAGCCCGCCGCCCTAGCCAGCCCGAGCCCGCCCGCCGGAGGACCTCGCCGAGGTACTGCCCGAGCCGCCGCCTCCGGACCGGGTTTTTTTTAAGAAAACCACTTTGGGTTTTTTTATGAAAACCCTAGATTTTTTATTTAGATCGGTTTTATCGGTTTATTTTTTTAGCGAGCGTTCGCTCGTTCGTTCGTTTTAACGGATGCATTCTTCGTTTAGAATCAGATAACGAACGTTCGTTCGTTAACTTGTTCGTCGTTTTTCTTTTTCTCGGATTTATTCCGCGATTTTTCTGATCGCGATTTCTGATCCGATTTTCGTTCTAGTTTATCTTTTCGCTCGTTTATCGGAATCAGGAGATTCAAGCGCCTAGAGTTTCGTCACGAAACCCTCTTTCCGTATAATCTACTCAAACAAGTTTTTGATTCTGTAAAATTTGACTTAGGTCCAGATTAGTAAACGAAGCTTGTTTCTTTCGCCGTTTGAGTTTTGTTTCTTCGTTCGATTTGATTCTTTTTTGCAAACCGGAGTTCTTAAGTTGAATTTTCTGGTTAGACCTCTTATTTGAGTTTTACCCGTGCATTAGATGAGTACCTATTGTATGCTTGTTTGTTTGTTTGCTTGCGATAGAGTACCCGGATTGCGCCGCTTGCTACTTCGAATCCCTAGGTTTCACGGATCATCAGCAAGGCAAGTAACACTTTGATCATACCTCTTTACTACCCAGTTTTTATTGCATTAGATCAACCCTCAATCATTGCATGATTAAGATCTGATTAATATGTGGGTTTTTGGAAGTAGATGAGGTAGTACCTATCACCTGTTTTATTACCAAACCTTGGGAGTCACTTCTACGTTTGCTTATTATGCCATGCTATGCTAGTAGACGTGGATTTGGTGAGTGTATCCATGGCAGATGTGAGATTGATAATCTAATGGTATACTTAAGGTGGAAACTTTAATACACATCTGGGTGGATTGAGGTACTTGGGTATTCCAGGATTGCCTGTTTGTTTTTGGACCGCCACCCAGGCTCAAAGGGATCATAAGATTATTCATACTAGAAACTTCCGTGTGCAGCCACATGCTATTATGGGATCTAGCATAGTTGACTAAGTCGTGCGAACTCTTACAGTGGTAGACTAGCAGATGTAGGGGATGTAGGTTGGTACGGTCTACCCATCGTAAGGTGCTAGCGCTTCTGAAAGACTATGTCTCGATCATCCGTTTCTCAAACACCATGTAGTGCGAGAATCCCAACGGAGGAGATCGAGTCTTGTGGGGAAAAGTGCGCAACTTCTGCAGAGTGTATAAACTAATCATGATTAGCAGTGTCCCCGGTTATGGACGTTTTGAGTATCTAGTACTCGGATTATCATGTGAATCTCATCATGTTACTCTAATTAATATTGCTGGGTTTGTTTAATGATGATGTTACTTAATTGGGATTGAGAATGCTGTCAACCATTCTCAATGTTTAACAACCACCATGATAGTTAAATAAATTTATTCCTTTGCAGTAGGGAAAAACTGGCTTTATGCAAAACCGTAACCATAGAGCTTTCCACCAGGCAAATATGCATGTAGTATAGCTTTATTCTTTTCTTTACTCTCTATGTGTTACTTTGCCAGCATATTCCATGTGCTGACCCGTTTTCGGGCTGCAACGTTCATGTTGCAGACTTTTCAGATGACGAGTAAGATGCCTTAGGATCGTGGTTCTATACTCAGTGATGCCGTTGGAGTTAATGGACTCACTTATCTTCCAAGCCTTCCGATGTTATCGCTATTAGATGGCCTTAAGCCATATTTATTGTAATAAGTTCTCTTTGGAGACATTTCGATGTAATAAGTGTGTGATTGCTACTCTGTTATAAATCCTTCAAGTACTGTGCGTGTCAGCATTACTGATCCAGGGATGACACTGATGCACAGAGATCAGATTGTTTGAGGTCTTGTCGCTACACTAGCACACAAGCTGACTCATGTACGATCGGGTGAGGCATAGAATCCCAATTGTTTTCGTTCGTATGTACATCCCACACAGTGAATCCCAGAAAAACATTTCCTCTCTTATGTATATAACACACAGTTTTTTGTGTGGAAACGTTTGTGCAAGGTGGCCTAACGCAAACAGTTCTCTGCCGGAAGCCGTGTGTGATTGTTAGTTGATCGAACACGCCTACTTTCTATAAACCGTGCGTGTTGTTTGAGCTCATCGCCCATGGTGTTGTCTGAGTAACCGTATGCAATAGAAAACCCCAATAAGCAGGGTAATTAGCCTATTATTGATAATCCATGTACTAATCAAATTGATATTTCTTATAAAAACACACCAGATATTTCATATCCGTATAACAGAAACCAAGATTTCATAATCGAATTACATCAGATAGCTTCAACACTCAGCTCCGCCATTACACAATAGCACCAAGTTTCACATGCAACATCAAAAACCTTTGGGAAGTAGCATCATAAACGGTAAATAGACAGATGAATCTCAGTGATACGTCTCCAACGTATCTATAATTTTTGATTGTTCCATGCTATTATATTATCTATTTTGGATGTTTAATGGGCTTTACTATGCACTTTTATATTATTTTTGGGAGTAACCTATTAACAGGAGGCCGAGTCCAAATTGCTGTTTTTTTCTTGCCTATTTCAGTGTTTCACAGAAAAGGAATATCAAATGGAGTCCAAACGAAACGAAACCTTCGGGACAGTCGTTTTTGGAAGAAATGCAATCCAAGAAACTTGGAGTGGACGTCAAGGAAGCAACGAGGCGGCCACTAGGCAGGAAGGCGCGCCCAGGGGGGTAGGCGCGCCCCCCACCCTCATGGGCCCCTCGTGGCTCCCCTGACCGACTTATTTCGCCTATATATACTCATATACCCTGAAAACATCCGAGAGCACAAAGAAACCCTATTTCCACCGCCACAACCTTCTGTAACCGTGAGATCCCATCTTGGGGCCTTTTTCGGTGCTCCGCCGGAGGGGGAATCGATCACGGAGGGCTTCTACATCAACACCATAGCCTCTCCGATGAAGTGTGAGTAGTTTACCTCAGGCCTTCGGGTCCATAGTTATTAGCTAGATGGCTTCTTCTCTCTCTTTGGATCTCAATACAAAGTTCTCCTCGTTCTTCTTGGATATCTATTCGATGTAATACCTTTTGCGGTCTGTTTGTCGAGATCCGATGAATTGTGGGTTTATGATCAAGATTATCTATGATCAATATTTGAATCTCCTCTAAATTCTTTTATGTATGATTTGTTATCTTTGCAAGTCTCTTCGAATTATCAGTTTGGTTTGGCCTACTAGATTG
Source organism: Aegilops bicornis (assembly GCA_021605145.1). NCBI lineage: Eukaryota > Viridiplantae > Streptophyta > Magnoliopsida > Poales > Poaceae > Aegilops > Aegilops bicornis. The sequence goes on from CM038674.1 coordinate 668,813,657, forward strand.
ATCTTTCTTGCAATGGGAGAAGTGCTTGGCTTTGGGTTCAATCTTGCGGTATCCTTTCCCAAAGGATGTGAGGGCAGCAAGGCACGTATTGTATTGTTGCCATCGAGGATAAAAAGATGGGGTTTATATCATATTGCTTGAGTTTATCCCTCTACATCATGTCATCTTGCCTAATGCGTTACTCTGCTCTTATGAACTTAAGACTCTAGATGCATGCTGGATAGCGGTCGGTGTGTGGACCAATAGTAGTAGATGCAGAATCGTTTCGATCTACTTGTCGCGGACGTGTTGCCTATATACATGATCATGCCTAGATATTCTCATAACTATGCACTTTTCTATCAATTGTTCGACAGTAATTTTTTCACCCACCGTAATACTTATGCTATCTTGAGAGAAGCCACAAGTGAAACCTATGGCCCCTGGGTCTATTTTCCATCATATAAGTTTCCGATCTACTTTATTTGGCAATCTTTACTTTTCAATCTATATCATAAAAATACCAAAAATATTTATCTTATTATCTCTAACAGATCTCACTTTTGCAAGTGGCCGTGAAGGGATTGACAACCCCTTTATCGCATTGGTTGCAAGGTTCTTATTTGTTTGTGCATGTCGAGGGATTTGAGTGTCTGGATTGATACCTTGGTTCTCAAAAACTGAGGGAAATACTTACGCTACTTTGCTGCATCACCCTTTCCTCTTCAAGGGAAAACATCACATGCTCAAGAGGTTGCAAGAAGGATTTCTGGCGCCGTTGCCGGGGAGTCTACGTGCAAGTCAAGACATACCAAGTACCCATCACAAACTCTTATCCCTCGCATTACATTATTTGCCATTTGCCTCTCGTTTTCCTCTCCCCCACTTCACCCTTGCCGTTTTATTCGCCCTGTTTTTCCCGTTCGCCACTTTTTCGCCTGCCTCTTGTGTGCTTGTGTGTTGGATTGTTTGTCACGATGGCTCAAGATAATACTAAATTGTGTGATTTTTCCAATACCAACAACAATGATTTTCTTAACACCCCGATTGCTCTTATTACCGATGCTGAATCTTGCGAAATTAATGATGCTTTGTTGAATCTTGTCATGAAAGATCAATTCTCTGGCCTTCCTAGTGAAGATGCCGCTACACATCTAAACAACTTTGTTGATTTGTGCGATATTTAAAGGAAGAAAGATGTGGATAATGATATTGTTAAATTGAAGCTATTTCCGTTTTCACTTAGAGATCGTGCTAAAACTTGGTTTTCGTCTTTGCCTAAAAATAGTATTGATTCATGGAATAAGTGCAAATATGCTTTTATCTCTAAGTATTTTCCTCCCGCTAAGATCATCTCTCTTAGAAACAATATTATGAATTTTAAGCAACTTGATCATGAACATTTTGCACAAGCTTGGGAGAGAATGAAATTAATCATACGTAATTGCCCTACACATGGTTTGAATTTATGGGTGATTATACAAAAAAGTTATGTCGGATTGAATTTTTCTTCTGGAAATCTTTTAGATTTGGCCACGGGAGGCACTTTTATGGAAATCACTTTAGGATAAGCTACAAAACTCCTAGATAATATTATGATTAATTATTCTCAATGCCACACCGAAAGATCTACTAGTAAAAAGGTTCATGCGATAGAAGAGATAAATGTTTTGAGTGGAAAGATGGATGAACTTATGAAATTTTTTGCTAATAAGAGTGTTTCCTCTGATCCTAATGGTATGCCTTTAGCCACTTTGATTGAGAATCATAATGAATCTATGGATCTGAATTTTGTTGGTAGGAACAATTTTGGTAACAACACTTATAGAGAAAACTTTAATCCTAGGCCGTTCCCTAGTAATTCCTCTAATAATTATGGTAATTCCCACAACAACTCTTATGGAAATTTTAATAAGTTGCCCTCTGATTTTGAGATTAGTGTTAAAGAGTTTATGATTTATCAAAGGAATTTCAATGCTTCGCTTCAAGAAAAATTGCCTAAGATTGATGAGTTGGCTAGGAACGTGGATAGAATTTCTCTTGATGTTGATTCTTTGAAACGTAGATCTATTCCACCTAAGCATGATATCAATGAGTCCCTCAAAGCCATGAGAATTTCCATTGATGAGGGCAAATAAATAACTGCTAGAATGTGTGCAAAAAAGGATTGCTTTGTAAAAGTGAGTTCTTCTAGTTTTCATGATAATAGGGATGAAGATCTAAAAGTGATTGATGTGTCTCCTATTAAATCTTTGTTTTGCAATATGAACCTTGATAATGATAGGACTAGAGATGAGTCAACTTTAGTCAAGAGGCATCCCGATGATTCAAAGTTTTTAGATCTTGATGCAAAAATTGGTAAAAGTAGGATTGACGAAGTCAAAACTTTACATAGCAATGAACCTACTATTTTGGATTTCAAGGAATTTAATTATGATAATTGTTCTTTAATTGATTTTATTTCCTTGTTGCAATTCATGTTAAATTCTCCTCATGCTTATAGTCAAAATAAAGCTTTTACTAAACATATCATTGATGCTTTAATGCAATCTTATAAAGAAAAACTTAAATTAGAAGTTTCTATCCCTAGAAAATTTTATGATGAGTGGGAACCTACTATTAAAATGAAAATTAAAAATAATGAATACTATGCTTTGTGTGATTTGGGTGCTAGTGTTTCCATGGTTCCAAAAACTTTATGTGATGTGTTAGGTTTCCGTGAATTTGATGATTGCTCTTTAAACTTGCACCTTGCGGATTCCACCATTAAGAAACCTATGGGAAGGATTAATGATGTTCTTATTGTTGTAAATAGGAATTATGTGCCCGTAGATTTTATTGTCCTTGATTAGATTGCAATCCTTCATGTCCTATTTTTCTTGGTAGACCTTTCCTTAGAACGATTGGTGCAATTATTGATATGAAAGAAGGAAATATTAGATTCCAATTTCCATTAAGGAAAGGCATGGAACACTTTCCTAGGAAGAAAATCAAATTACCTTATGAATCTATTATGAGAGCCACCTATGAATTGAATACCAAAGATGGAAATACTTAGATATATTCTCGCTTTTATGCCTAGCTAGGGGCGTTAAACGATAGCGCTTGTTGGGAGGAAACCCAATTTTATTTTTGTTCTTTACTTTTTGTTCTATTAGTAATAAATAATTCATCTAGCCTCTGGTTAGATGTGGTTTTATGTTTTAATTAGTGTTTGTTCCAAGTAAAACCTTTAGGATAACCTACGGTGATAGTTAATTTGATCTTGCTAAAAAACAGAAACTTTTGCGTGCATGAGAATAATTTTCATAAATCACAGAAATGTGATTTTCAGTTGATTATTTTTGAAGAAGATTAATAAACAAATTATCTAGGACTTCCTAATTTGGTAGAAGTTTTGGGGTTCCATAACTATTCGAAAGTTACAGATTGCTACAGACTGTTCTATTTTTGACAGTTTCTGTTTTTCGTGTGTTGTTTGCTTATTTTGATGAATCTATGGCTAGTATCGGGGGGTATGAACCATAGAGAAGTTGGAATACAGTAGGTTTAACAGCAATATAAATAAATAATGAGTTCATTACAGTACCTTAAAGTGGTGGTTTGTTTTACTTCGCTAACGGAGCTCATGAGATTTTCAGTTGAGTTTTGTGTTGTGAAGTGTTCAAGTTTTTGGGTAAAGATTTGATGGATTATGGAATAAGGAGTGGCAAGAGCCTAAGCTTGGGGATGCCCAAGGCACCCCAAGGTAAAATTCAAGGACAACCAAAAGCCTAAGCTTGGGGATGCCCCGGAAGGCATCCCCTCTTTCGTCTTCGTCTATCGGTAACTTTACTTGAGGCTATATTTTTATTCACCACATGATATGTGTTTTGCTTGGAGCGTCTTCTATGATTTGAGTCTTTGCTTTTTAGTTTATCACAATCATACTTGCTGTACACACCTTTTCGAGAGACACGCATGAATCGAAATTTATTAGAATACTCTATGTGCTTCACTTATATCTTTTGAGCTAGATAATTTTGCTCTAGTACTTCACTTATATCTTTTTAGAGCACGGCGGTGGTTTTATTTTGTAGAAATTACTGATCTCTCATGCTTATTTTGAGAGTATTTTAGAACAGCATGGTAATTGCTTTGGTTATAAAATTTGTCCTAATATGATGGGCATCCAAGCTGGGTAAAATAAAAACTTTCATATGGAGTGTGCATTAAACACTATGATAAATTTGATACTTGATAATTGTTTTGAGATATAAAGGTGGTAATGTTAGAGTCATGCTAGTTGGGTAATTATGAAATTGAGAAATACTTGTGTTAAAGTTGGCAAGTACCATAGCATGCACGTATGATGAACGTTGTGTGGCAAATTTGAAGCATGGGGTGTTCTTTGATTGCCTTCCTTATGAGTGGAGGTCGAGATCGCGCGATGGTTAACTCCTACCAACCCTTCCCCTAGGAGCATACGTAGTAGTACTTTGCTTCGAGGGCTAATAAACTTTTGCAATAAGTATATGAGTTCTTTATGACTAATGTGAGTCCATGGATTATACACACTCTTACCCTTCCGTAATTTGCTAACCTCTACGGTACTGTGCATTGCCCTTTCTCACCTTGAGAGTTGGTGCAAACTTCGCCGGTGCATCCAAACCCCGTGATACGATGCGCACTGTCACACATAAACATCCTTATATCTTCCTCAAAACAGCCACCATACCTACCTATAGCCATTCCGAGATATATTGCCATGCAACTTTCCACCGTTCAGTTTATTATGACACGCTCCATCATTGTCATATTGCTTTGCATGATCATGTAGTTGACACCGTATTTGTGGCAAAGCCACCTTTATAATTCTTTCATACATGTCACTCTTGATTCATTGCATATCCCGGTACACCGCCGGAGGCATTCACATAGAGTCATATTTTTTCCTAAGTATTGAGTTGTAATTCTTGAGTTGTAAATAAATAGAAGTGTGATGATTTCCATTATTAGAGCCTTGTCCAATGTGAGGAAAGGATGATGGAGACTATGATTCCCCCACAAGTTGGGATGAGTCTCCAGACTTTATGAAAAATAAAAGAGGCCAAAGAAGCCCAAATAAAAAAAAGAGGCCAAAGAAGCCCACCAAAAAGATGAGAGAAAAAGAGAGAAGGGACAGTGTTACTATCCTTTTTCCACACTTGTGCTTAAAAATAGCACCATGATCTTCATGATAGAGAGTTTCTTATTTTGTCACTTTCATATACTAGTGGGATTTTTTCATTATAGAAGTTGGCTTGTATATTCCAATGATGGGCTTCCTCAAAATGCCCTAGGTCTTCGTGAGTAGGCAAGTTGGATGCACACCCACTTAGTTTCTTTTTGATGAGCTTTCATACATTTATAGCTCTATTGCATCCATTGCATGGCAATCCCTACTCCTCGTATTGACATCAATTGATGGGCATCTCCATAGCCCATTGATTAACCGTGTCAATGTGAGACTTTCTCATTTTTTGTTTTCTCACATAATCCCTATTATCATACTCTACTCCACCCATAGTGCTATGTCCATGGCTTATGCTCATGTATTGCGTGAGGGTTGAAAAGGTTGAAGCACGTTAAGAAGTAATAACCGATTGCTTGGCTGAAACCGGGGTTGTGCATGATGGGAGCATTTTGTGTGACAAAAATGAAGCATGGCCAAACTATATGATTTTGTAGGGATAAGCTTTCTTTGGCTATGTTATTTTGATAAGACATAAACTGCTTGGTTAGCATGCTTGAAGTATTACTATTTTTATGTCAATATTAAACTTTTATCTTGAATCTTTTGGATCTGAACATTCATGCCACAATAAAGAAAATTACATTGAGAATTATGCTAGGTAGCATTCCACATCAAAAAAAACTGTTTTTATCATTTACCTACTCGAGGACGAGCAGGAATTAAGTTTGAGGATGCTTGATACGTCTCCAACATATCTATAATTTTTGATTGTTCCATGCTATTATATTATCTGTTTTGGATGTTTAATGGGATTTACTATGCACTTTTTATTATTTTTGGGACTAACCTATTAACCGGAGGCCCAGTCCAATTTTTTTGTTTTTTTGCCTATTTCAGTGTTTCGCAGAAAAGGAATATCAAACGGAGTCCAAACGGAATGAAACCTTCGGGAGAGTCGTTTTTGGAACAAACGCAATCCAGGAAATTTGGAGTGGACGTCAAGGAAGCAACTAGGCGGCCACGAGGCAGGGAGGCGCGCCCAGGGGGTAGGCGCGCCCCTACCTCGTTGGCCCCTTGTGGCTCCCCTAACCGACTTCTTGCGCCTATATATACTCATATATACTGAAAACATCCGAGAGCACCACGAAACCCTATTTCCACCGCCGCAACCTACTGTACCCGTGAGATCCCATCTTGGGGCCTTTCCGGCGCTCCGCCGGAGGGGGAACCTATCATGGAGGGCTTCTACATCAACACCATAGCCTCTCCGATGAAGTGTGAGTGGTTTACCTCAGACCTTCGGTTCCATAGTTATTAGCTAGATGGCTTCTTCTCTCTCTTTGAATCTCAATACAATGTTCTCCTCGATCTTCTTGGAGATCTATTCGATGTAATAACTTTTGCGGTCTTTTTGTCGAGATCCGATGAATTGTGGGTTTATGATCAAGATTATCTATGAACAATATTTGAATCTCCTCTGAATTCTTTTATGTATGATTAGTTATCTTTGCAAGTCTCTTCGAATTATTAGTTTGGTTTGGCCTACTAGATTGATCTTTCTTGCAATGGGAGAAGTGCTTAGCTTTGGGTTCAATCTTGCGGTGTCCTTTCCCGATGTGACAGGGGCAGCAAGGCACATATTGTATTGTTGCCATCGAGGATAAAAAGATGGGGTTTATATCATATTGCTTGAGTTTATCCCTCTACATCATGTCATCTTGCCTAATGCGTTACTATTTCTTATGAACTTAATACTCTAGATGCATGCTGGATAGCGGTCGATGTGTGGAGTAATAGTAGTAGATGCAGAATTGTTTCGATCTACTTGTCGCGGATGTGATGCCTATATACATGATCATGCCTCGATATTCTCATAACTATGCACTTTTCTATCAGTTGCTCGACAGTAATTTGTTCACCCACCGTAATACTTATGCTATCTTGAGAGAAGCCACTAGTGAAACCTATGGCCCTCGGGTCTATTTTCCATCATATAAGTTTCCGATCTACTTTATTTTGCAATCTTTACTTTTCAATCTATATCATAAAAATACCAAAAATATTTATCTTATTATCTCTATCAGATCTCACTTTTGCAAGTGGCCGTGAAGGGATTGACAACCCCTTTATCGCGTTGGTTTCAAGGTTCTTATTTTTTTGTGCAGGTACAAGGGATTTGAGTGTAGCCTCCTACTGGATTGATACCTTGGTTCTCAAAAGCTGAGGAAAATACTTACGCTACTATGATGCATCACGCTTTCCTCTTCAAGGGAAAATCAACGCATGCTCAAGAGGTAGCACTCATCTTGGAAACTGCAGAAGCGGAAGGCAAATGTTGAGCCTTCAGTGATGTTGAATGTCCTTGCAACTTTAGGCCAGTGGCTATGGATAATTGCCCACCCAATCTTTGTCCTCTTCAGCAAGATTTCAATATTGTACCGTGGGTGTTGAATTAATACCTTCCTCACCTCTTGACCATGCAGGTGGTTTGAGAGGTAATCATCGGTGAACTGCTTTGAAAAGTACTAAAAACAAAGGTATGCAAACAAAGTAAAAGAGTTAGTACCATCCTATAGTTGACTGATGGCGCAAGGGGTAAAAACAAGGTAAAAGAGTTAGTACCTTCCTAGAGTTGACTGATGTCTTCTTCATTGTGCAAACAAAGATCTTGCTGTTATTCTTCACAAGTTTCTTCATCCTAACAATCTTTCTAAGTTTCTTAACTTGACTGATATTCATGGACATCTCATTTCCCCAGATGCAAAATGGGTCGAACAGTGGGTCTAAGCCTCTGATAGCAGGACCTACATGTGCAAGACCAAATTGTAAGAAACCTAAATATTAGAATGATTCTTGCAACTGCACAATAATGTGCTATTATCCAAAGGACCATGCTTGAACAAACCTCGATGGTAAACCCCAGTGTCTCCCATTGTTTCCCTGCAACACACATAAGGAAAATCTTGATCAGGTTAACTGAGAGTTGTCATACTATCAGTATAATATGTATTGAGTACAGCCAAATTCAATTTATTTCACATGCGTAACAATACAAAATTGTAACCACAGCAAATGAAAATCAAATTGCAGGACTAAACCAAACAGTTAAATGGACAACATACCAAATGAACAAAAATAGTTAACTAAGCACGACGTTGCAGAATAGAAACATGTACTAGAAGATAAGATAGTTAACAAAGCAAATCATGCTTGAGAACATTACGACGAAATGTAGCAATTGTTGGACCAAACTATTAACTAAACATTACATTTCAAAGGAGCAAAGTGTTAACCAAACATTACATTTCAGAGGACCAAACTGTAAACTGAACATCAAATTGCATATTAACATTACAGAGGACAAATCACTAGAAGGCATTGGCGGTGGCTTTCAGAAAACAACACAAACTGTATTTTAAAGTAGGCAACCGTGTGGCGGTGTCGACGGTGGCCTCAAAGACGAGGTGCTCCTCCAAGATCTGGCGGTCGGCACGCATGGCAGCCATAGCGACCTCGTGCGCGCGTGCGGCCGTGATTTGCATCTCTGCTACCAGATGCTACTGAGCTCCACGTTATACTGTGTGCAAAATGGTTGTGGGCGGTGTTTAATTGGAGGACGGGGACAGTGATTTCGGTGGAAGGTGTCGCGCCATCGGTCGGGGCATGTGGGACGGGAAAGGAGGAGGATGGTGTGGGTGGGGTGTGGATTACCTGACCATATCGACTAGGACGCACAGCAAGAAGAAGGGTCAGCGGCGAGGAGGCCACGCAGCAAGAAGAAGGGTCGCCGGCGAGGAGGTAGCACTGCAAGAAGAAGGGTCGTCGGCGAGGAGGCGGCGCTACTAGAAGAAGGGTAGCTAGGGAGGAGGCGGCGCTGCAAGAAGAAGGATCGCCGACGTGGAGGCTGAGCTGCCAGTAAGCAGTAGTGAAGGTTTGAACTTGGAAAGCAAGGAGGAACAGTGGAAATGTGGCTTTTGGTGGGAGGGAGGGGGCGGGGAGATAGATATTTCCGCGGTGGCAAAAAAATTTTGCTTGGTTCCGCGAGGAACTGGCTCGCAAGTGTGGTTCAAGTGGGGGCGGTGGACTGTAGACGATGAAGCTTCCTGCGTAAGCCCGACAAGACGGTGCGCCAAGATATTTTATATCGCATCCCACACGATTCTTTCTAGTAAACTGTTTGTGGTATACCTGATTTTTTTCATTATGTTTTGAAAGACAAAATTGTGTTACGGAGGGAAAGGACGGTGTTTGAATTGCTAGAACATTTATGTAGAGTGAACATGCAACTACATGAGTGTCGTTTTTAAATTTGGAATTATTCCGGGTTCGTTTGGCATTCTTATGGATTAATTGAGTTTTTCAGCACTGAATGTGCATAATTCAAATTTGAAATACAATCACATGCTCCAGTGCCCAAAAGTTTGTTGAAAAAAATCACATCTGTGTCTTTGGGGGTGAATTTATAGGTCCCATGCAAGAAATGGGAATGAAATTCAAACATCTGGTCATCGTGGCTCGGTCGGAAACATTGAGAAACTTGGTTTTTAAATTCCTAAAAATTCAAAACTCGCCTGAAAATCATGAAACTTGGCATGGTGTCATGTCATGGCGCCAACATGTTGTGGTAAAAAAGTTGGCCGCATTTGGACAAGTTTTTGGTATAAGCTTCTTGCAAACCGGAGCTTCTCTTGAGAAGACTCGTGGTTCCCGAGGGGGGATGTGTCACCTTTGTGTTCGAAACGATATACGCTGCCTCCCCCCCTTATTTTTTTACAGAGGCAACATAGAACTATATGAGTGTCGTGTTAAAATTTGGAATTATTCCGGGTTCGTTTGGACTTTCTTATACATTAATTGAATTTTGGTCATTTAATATGAATAATTCAAATTTGAACTACAAGCACGTGCTCCAATGCACCAAAGTTGGTTGAAAAATCACATGTGTGTCCTTGGGTGAATTTCTAGGTCCAATGGAAGAAATGGAATGAAATTCAAACATCTGGGCGTCGTGGCTCGGCCGGAGAGATTGAGAAACTTGGTTTTTTAATTCATGTAAATCCAAAACACGCCTAAAATAATGAAACTTGGCATGGTGTCATTGCATGTCACCAACATGCTGTAGTAAATTTTTTGGCCGAATTGGAACAAGCTTTGGTATAAGCTTCTTGCAAACCAGAGCTTCTCTCAAGAAGGCTCGTGGTTCCGAGAGGAACGTGTCACCTTCGTGTGCGAAACGACATACGTACACTGCCTTCTCCCGCCTTAATTTTTTTACATAGGCAGATTAGACCAAATAGAAGTATCGTGCTAATTTTTTTAATTATTCCGGGTTCGTTTGACCTTTTTTATACATTAATTGAATTTCTAGTCATTTTATGTGCATAATGCAAATTTGAACTACAATCACATGCTCTAGTACTCCAAAGTTGGTTGAAAAATCTCATGTGTGTCCTTGGGTGAATTTCTAGGTCCCATGCACAAATGAAATTCAAACATATGGGCGTCGTGGCTCGGCCGGAAAGATTAAGAAACTTGGTTTTTGAATTCATGTAAATCCAAAACACACCTGAAAATAATGAAACTTGGCATGATGTCATGACATGGCACCAACATGTTGTGGTAATTTTTTTGGCCGAATTGGGACAAGCCTTGGTATAAGCTTCTTGCAAACCGGAGCTTCTCTCAAGAAGGCTCGTGGTTCCGAGAGGGAACGTGTCACCTCCGTGTGCGAAACGACATATGTACACTACCTTCTCCCACCTTAATTTTTTTACACAGGAAGATTAGACCAACTATCGTGCTAAATTTTGGAATGATTCCGGGTTCGTTTGGCCTTTTTTATACATTAATTGAATTTATGGGCATTTAATGTGCATAATTCAAATTTGAACTACAAGCACATGCTCCATTGCACCAAAGTTGGTTGAAAAATCATATGTGTGCCCTTGGGTGAATTTCTAGGTCCCATGCAAGAAATGGGAATGAAATTCAAATATCTGGGTGTCGTGGCTCGGTCGGAAAGATCGAGAAATTAGGTTTTTCAATTCATGTAAATCCAAAACACGCCTGAAAATTATGAAACTTGGCATGGTGTCATGACATGGCACCAACATGTTGCGGTAATTTTTTTGGCTGAATTGGGACAAGCTTTGGTATAAGATTCTTGCAAACTGGAGCTTCTCTCAACAAGGCTCGTGGTTACGAGAGGGAACGTGTCACCTCCGTGTGCGAAATCACATACGTACACTACCTTCTCCCTCCTTAGTTTGTTTACACAGGAAGATTAGACCAAATAGAAGTATCGTGCTAAATTTTGGAATTATTCCAGGTTCATTTGGCCTTTTTTATACATTAATTGAATTTCTGGGCATTTAATGTGCATAATTCAAATTTGAACTACAAGCACATACTCCAGTGCAGCAAAGTTGGTTGAAAAATCACATGTGTGTCCTTGGGTGAATTTCTAGGTCCTATGCAAGAAATGAGAATGAAATTCAAATATCTGGGCATCGTGGCTCGGCCAAAAAGATTGAGAAACTTCATTTTTTAGTTCCTGTAAACCCAAAACACTCCTGAAAATCATGAAACTTGGCATGGTGTCATGACATGGTACCAACATGTTGTGGTCATTTTTCTGTCCGATTTGCGAAGGAGCACACACTAAAAATCAACAAAGTCATTTTGGAACAAATGTTGTCACGTTACAAATCGGAAACACAACTATTATTGAAACTGTGGGGGTTCTACTTACCAATTACGTGCCGCCACGTGTCCCTTTTTTATTGGCTAGGAGGTGCCGTGCGGGGTAGCTATTTGAGTACGGGAGGCGTGCGATCAGACCCCTGCGTGTGCTCTTCAGGAGGAGAGCCCTTTGACCTCTATCCGCCGCGCACCTCACTCCCAACGTCTCCATTAATGCCGCCCGAGCCCCTGTTTCACGGCGTGGCTACGTCTCACTGGTCTGAGATTTAAGAGAGAAAAGTGAAAATCTGAAAAGAAAGTTTTGCACGGATCTTGATGTAAGATCCTACGGACCTATATAGCATCGACTGCGACTTATAGTAAGCATGATGAATATAAGGACGATGACGGTGGATAATAATTGTCTTACATATTTAGGAAGATAACTAAAAAAGCCACATGCGGCTACGCTCGAAATACACAAGGGCAAAAGAAGAAGGAAGACGCATACAACGATCTGGCTCGCTGATCTCTACTTTCTTGATACGCTGTAGGTCGCGGAGACTAGTTCTCGCCGCGAGCGGTGATGATCTCTTTCATCAGTTTCATGTCCTTAATACGCTGCTCGGAAGCAACCGCGGATTCCTCCACCAGCGTTTTGCGCTCGATGCGGAGCATGGCATTCTCGTCCATAAGTTTCTTGACGATGATGCCTATCCTCTTCAACAAGGTAGCGGTCTCCTCCGCCTGCTCCGCCCTTCCGACGATCTTCGCCCTCAGCATTTCGCGCTCGGCCCGGAGTTGTTCAAACGAGGCATTCAACTCGTCCTGCAGCTTCATCCAGCCAGAGATCTGATCCATCTGGCTATGGACGATCATATGCATGCGCCTGTAAGAGTCCTCGCCTGCCCGCGAGAGATTTTCCCAGGCCGCCGTGGCACGGGAGGACATCTCTGCTGCATTCGCGGATCGGCAGGACATCTCTGCTGCTTCCGCGGTGTGATCGGACCAGTCTGCTGCATCGACGGTGCGGCGGGACATCCGTGCTGCTTCGGCGGCGCAGCGGGACATGTTGGGTGCTTTCGCGGCTAAGCGGGACATCTCTCGTGCTTCCGCTTCCATGCTCGCCTATTCGTGGTGGTAATCTCTCGACTGAGAACTCAATATGGCCATGGCAAACGCAAGAGAATGATGCTGAATGACTTGTTTGCTTTTGTGGATGAGGAGTTGAAGAAGGAATGTGCAGTCATCTTGGCATAGTACAGTATTTATAACCAAGTACTAATACGCTCCTAAGTGGGAAACCGTTTAGGTTTTGATCGGTGTGAACAGGTTTGCAATTTGGAAGGTGACGGGATGCAAACTCAAAATTTATTGACGGTTCTATAATTTCTAAGTGCGGCACTATTCCCGGACGGCGTAACGTGGGCACGCTTTCTCGGCCGCGTACGTGGTGTTAGGCAATGTCAGCACCCGTCTTGTTGCAAGAACTGTGTGCGCTCGTTATTACCATCGCGCATGCTTCTTTTAGGTAGAATGTGTGCCCGTCTAGCGCACACACGTTGATCTGTCTAACTGTTTCTGTTTGTTGTGGCTAATCGCAAACAGTTCATCTGTGTGAAGTGTATGCCATCAATCGCACACACTTTTGATCTGGATGATGGTTTCTGTTCAGTTTCCTAATCGCAAACAGTTAATCCTTATGAAGCGTATGCCCTCAATCGCATAGACCTTATCTAGCTGTCTGTTTCTCTTGTTCCGCCTCATCACAAACAGTTAATCCGATTGAACTGTATGCCGTATATCGCACACGCCTTCATCTGGCTGCCCGTTTCCGTTCTTCTTCCTCATCACAAACAGTTCATTGAACTGAACCGTATGTCGTGCATCGCACACGCAACTAAAATCTGAACCGTGTTTGATGCATCCGTCATCGCAAACGTTTTCCACATTTTGACGGTTTTGTTACACCACCGTTTGTGATTATTGCACCGCACACAGTTTCTCGAAGGGTCTCTCATCGTAGTGTCGCATTAGCAGCATCCTGCAGTAGTGTCTCTATATATATAGCTCAGCTCTTTCGTTGCATGTATATATAATCTCACTATATTATGCAGGTTGAAGATCGTCGAATGTAGAAAATCACAAATCTATGACATTGGGTTCATTAACCCAAATATCATACATGAATGGACGGTTAAAAACAGAGTCACGGATACCGAGGAAAACTTGCTACAATCGTTGCTTGTAAATCAAAATAAATCGAAAATACTCTTTGCTTACAACTGCAAGTGAGTGTTACTGTCTTGTGCATATTCGGTTTCCCTTACTCGAGGTTATAGTAATATAATTGATGATGTAACATCCCAAATTTCCCATTTGGAATGTTTTACAATGATAGCTAAGCATCTATGCATTACTGTTTGAATTGAGTGACATTTGAAGTGCTTCTGAGGTTTTTGAGTTGTTTGAATTTGAATTCAAATTGGCAGTTGAAATTTATTTCAAAACTATGCCTGACAAATACTTGAGAAAAAGTATGAGAGGAGTAAACATGACACTCCAAAAATGTCAGATGAAAAACCTTGCCAAAAAGTTTGAATTCAAATTTGATTTTATTTGGGATTTTAGAAAAATGTTTTTTTTTAAGTTTGAGTTTTGCCCCTGAAAAAATGTTCAAATTGTAGGGAATATTCCCCTGATAATTTTGATATATATATATATATATGTCCTATATAAAATATATATATATTTAATATATTCTCTCTCCTCTCCCTAATTCAAAAAAAAAAGAAAAAGAAAAAACCCCAGGCGCCAGAATAAACCTGACCCGAGCCGAGGCAGCCCATGGGCCGGCCAAACGGCCCAGCAAACGCCCGAGCCGGCCTGCCCAAGCCGCCGCGCCCGAAACCCTTTCCCCTCGATCGCCCGACCGAACCCCCCTCCTCTCTCTCTCGCTGACGCGCCGGCCCCACCCCTTCTTCTTCCTCTCCACGCCACCGCGTCGCCGCCGCCGCCGGAATCCCGGAGATCGCGGGATCCCCTCCCCCGATTCGCCACCTCCTCCAAGTCGGCCGCCCCTATATAACCCCCGCCCCCTCGACCCGTTCCCCCACTTTCCCCCTCGCCTAACCCCTCTCCCTCGCCGCGATTCCTCGCCGGAACCCGACGCCGCCGCCGTGCCATTGATCCTGCCCCGCCCGCCTCCGACCCCCCCGAGCTCCACCGACTCCACCCCCGACCTCCCCTCGCTCCGCCGCACCCGCCGGACGCCTCTGCCGTCTTCCCCGACCACCGGAGCCACCGCGCCGTTGTCGCCCGAGCCGCCGTCGACCGTCGCCGTCGTCGCCACCGCCGTGAGTCGCCGGAGCCGCCCACCACCGTCCGATCTAGGATCTAGGGCATAGATTAGATCTAGCGAAGGGGTATAGTTTATTTCAAAGAGTCCGGTTTAGTTACGGTTTATTTCGGTTTAGTTAGTGGTTAGTTAGACCGTCCGATCGGTTTATTTTCTTGGGCGTTCGTTAGTTATAAAACGCCTGAGCGTTAGATAGGCCCATTAGCACTAGTTCTCTTTTTAGTTAATTTTTTTTTTCGTTTCTGTTTTTAACAGAATAGTTCCAGTTTTGTAAAATCCATATCTTTTAGGTTACTTAATATTTTTAGTTGATTCTTTTTCTATTAGTTTGCAAATTTGTTGTTGTTTCTGTAGAAAATATGTTTAGCCATGTTTACTGTCGGGACCCCGATCCTAAGTCACACCGATCTAGCATGTAACACATCATATCACTTTGCGGCCTCACGCACGGTATTCCCACGGGTGTCGCCTTACCATGGCCCGGGACCGTTTGCGCATTTTGGCTCACGTATATGATAGTGTCGCTAGCATCCATATGACAGAGAACCCGGGCCGACATGACTAGTCGTGAACCCAAAGTGGCACTAACCTATGGGGACAGGCATACATGAATCACATCGAGCATGTCGGTCATCAACGTATGAATTCGGGATGTAGCACTAGGCTAACAGGACTCCGGTATTCCGGGCTGTAGCAGGCTAGGCAGGACTCCGAATATCACCGCGTGACATTTCCCCAAAGGGACAGACATAGGAACGAAGTGAAACACATGACGGCCAGTCAAGCGTCCAAGCAGTAGTGTTGGGCTAGCAAGACTCCGGTGAACCGGGCTGTAGCGGACTACTATCGCTCAGAAGCACGAGACTACATTTCCCCATAAGAGAGGCTACCAAGGATAAACAACTAGGTTGTCGGATCCCACACATAGCAATACAAGTTACACGTACGCATAACATGCAAGTATGTGATGTACAACATGGCATCACAACATAACGCAAACTCATATAGATAAAGGCTCAGAAGAGCCACATAGCAATAAATACCAACAGGGGTCACATGACCCATCATTCAGAGCATACAAACAACAAGCGGAAGCATTACATGTCTGAGTACAGACAACTACAAAAGAAAAAGGCTGAGAAGCCTGACTATCTACAAGACCCTCCCAAGGATACAAGATCGTAGCTGAGATAACAAGCTACTCGTCGAAGTCCAAGCGAAACTACTGGTAAGACCGAAGTCTCCGCTGCAAAACATAAATAAAGCAACGTGAGTACAAAGGTACTCAGCAAGACTTACATCAGATCCTATTATACATGCATTTGTACCAAGAGGGTAACGTGGGGTTTAGTTGCAGCAAGCCAGCTTTGACTCTGTGGCTATCCTGTTCTACGACTACCAGAACTTCTTTGAGGTGATATGGCGCACACGAGTCCACTAGTCACCACATCAATACACTACTACGGATTCATTCCCGTCTCCATACGAGAAGGCCATCCATAGCACTCACACTTGTCTTGAGCATTTTAGAGTATCCACTTCAAGTTGTCTATGTACCACGTAAGCATCCAAGAAGTCCATATCCGAGGTTTATCGCCTATTCTGGTTCCATCCGCAAGGAGATCCGGTCGGGGTGTCGCTCACGGCCCCAAACGATGTGAGCAGGGTTCCCAAGCCCACCATCCGGGTGCCACTTGGTACACCGTGCCACAATGCCTAGTCTGTCCCAAGCCCACCTGCGGGTGCCACTTGGTAGAAAAAATAGCACTACCTACAAACACCAGAAACTAGTTGCGACTCCACAGGCCGAGATCAAGTTGGTTAATAAGTCGAGAGGGTCGAGTTACGGAACCCAATGTGTGGTAGTATCGAGTCATTGGACAACATATATAGAACTCGATTGCTTAAGGGCGGTTCCAAAGTGAGACAACCCACCATGTACTCCTACATGGCCTCTCACCGCTACCTTTACCAAATCGTGTTCACACACTTCACTCTCAAAGATCGTAACATAGAACTGTACTCCAATTCATTCCCAATGAATCAGACGACACAACTCTAAGCAATAGCGGGCATAGCATGGTAGGAACACAACATGGCTCAATCAACTCCTACACATGCTAGTGGGTTTTCAACTATTCTTGTGGCAATGACAGGTCATGCGGAGGAATGGGTTCAACTACCGCAGACAAAGTAGCGTATGAATCGTTGTTGTCCTAATGCAATAACCGAGAGCAGGAGCGCCGAGAGTAGGATTGTATCGGAATGAACAAGGGATTTGCTTGCACTGGTAAATCAACAAGGGAGGCCTTTGCTTCTCGACAGTACTCTGGGCGTCTCCGGAGCAGGACCTATCGAGAAGGAACGGTGCCGGCAGTCACACAATCATATGCAACAATATGATGCATGAACATGGCATGTAGATGTGATGCTGTTTGAGCTAATGCAACTGGTATTCAATTTGAATGAAGTCCATTTGAACCAAAGGTTCAAATGCAACTCCAAAATAAGCTCTTATAAATGCCATTCATAAGTTTTCACCTATACAGCAAGTATAAGTTGTTTTGTCATGCATGAACCTAGTACAGATGGATTTGAATTTTTCTGATAATTTTTCATATATAAATTATTTCAATCTGAGCTACGGTTGAATTTCTATGAATTTTTGAAGTTTTGAATGTATTCTGGAATTTCCTGATTTATTTATGAAATGAACTAAATTCCAGAAAAGGAATATTGCGTCATCATGGCGTCATGCTGACCTCAGCAGAGTCAACAGGGCAGCCTCGGGTCAAACCTGACCAGGGGGGTCCAGTGGTCAGTGACACACCGCTGGCATGAGTCACTGACGTGTGGGGCCGGTCAAAGGCCACGTCAGCAAGTCAAACTGACGTGTGGGACTAGCTGGGTTAATAACTAATCTAAACATAACATTAAATTAAACTAAACAGGCAATGGGCCCACATGGCAGTGGCTCTAGGGGGGTTTAGCAGGGTCATTAGCACTACTTAAGCAAGCGCCACGTCAGCTCGCCGGAGCTTGGTCGGCGGCGACCAAAAACGCGGCGAGGTTTCGCCGGAGTTGCTCGGGTTTCTCGTCAAGGGTCACCGCTTTGGCGCCACAGGGGCACCAGAGGAAGCCCTCGCTTACCGCATCGGCGAGGCAGGCGCAGCGAGGTGGCCGGAGCTCGCTGGAGCAGAGCTCGCGGCGGCGCCGGAGTTCGGGCGGAGAGGAAAAGAGGGCTACGGTGCACGGCAGGGCGACGGAGTGCGTGCGTTAGGCTCCTGAGGACGCACTGAATGCGGTGGTGTGCTCGGACGCGTGCTTGCACGGCCGTAGCCATGACGGCGACATGGCCGGCGGCGAGGAGCGCTCGGGATCGAAGGGGGCGGTGGCTACGCGGCGTAATCGAGCACGGGAGGTAGGGGGCTAGGTAGAGGAGCTCACGACGGATCCAGAGAGCTGGTTGGCGGCCTTGGGGAAGCGCGGACGGCGGCGAACGACGGTGGCGATCTCCGGTGGCTGGAGATGGAGAAGACGGCGATGGCGTCGCAGCGGTGCCTCCGGGCTCTCCTGCTTCGTCGTGGAGTAGCCTCGTGTCGTCACGGATCTCTGGATACGGTCGGAGAAGCGAGGGAGGGCCTGTGACCGCGGTGGTTCTAGTCGGCGGCGATGGTGCGCTCGGGTTCGGGCGAGACCGAGGGAGAGGAGAGGAGAGGACTGGGAGAGGAGAGGCGGTCGAGGCGCGTGGCGTCGTCCGGAGCATCCAGGCGACGAGGGATGAAGCGAGGAGGTGGCGGCGTGTCCCCGGACGTGGCTTGTGGCAGCGCGTGCCCTGTCCTCTGGCGCGAGGAAGGGACGGCGCTTAGCGGTCATTTGGGCAACTTCTTTGGGCGGCTGGGCGAACCACAGCGCCAGTCATGATGGTAAGTTCAGGTAAGGGTTTTATCCCCTTTTGTTTTCTTTTCTAATATTCTGACATTTGTTTGATTTAATTAAAATACTAAATCATTTTATTTTCTTATGCCAATTTTTGTAGGAGCTATTTATATTATTCCAGAACTCCTCAACTACTAGCATAATTTTTGGACATATATTATATATATAACATATATATACCCAAGGCAAATATTAACTGCATTAATTCAAATGGCCAAAAATAAATACTTCTGAGCTCCCAAAAATATTAGTTGGAATTTTACCTCTGACCAATATTTTTAGAGAAAACAGGAACATTTTCTTGGGCCAAATTGAAGCAATTTTTATTTGGGTCATTTCCAAAAATGATTCTGAGGGTTTCACAAATCCCCATTTCAAATTTAAATGAAATTTACACATGATGCACAATGACCAGCTAGTCTAGGTCATACCAGAACTAGGGATGTGACAACTCGCCCCCACTTGAAAGAATCTCGTCTCGAGATTCAGGGGTCGACGGAAAGAGAGCGGGGTACTCCAGTCGAAGACGATCTTCTCGCTCCCAGGTGGCTTCT
Organism: Aegilops bicornis; assembly: GCA_021605145.1. Classification (NCBI taxonomy): domain Eukaryota; kingdom Viridiplantae; phylum Streptophyta; class Magnoliopsida; order Poales; family Poaceae; genus Aegilops; species Aegilops bicornis. Next base: position 668,833,383 of record CM038674.1, read on the forward strand.
CTCTCGGAATGATGAGACCACTGAACCTTGAGAAACTTGATGTTCTGACGTCGGGTAACACGCTCTGCTTGATCAAGAATGCGAACCGGGTACTCTCGATATGTGAGGTTATCTTGGAGATCAAGCGTTTCATGGTCCACTCCGCGGATAGGATCCGAGAAGCAACGCCTGAGTTGAGAGACGTGGAAGACATCATGAACTCGAGAAAGATGTGGGGGTAGTTCCAACTGGTAGGCAACCTCTCCTCGTTTAGTGAGAATGCGAAAGGGGCCAATGTAACGAGGAGCCAACTTGCCCTTGATACCGAAACGATGGGTACCCTTTAGAGGAGTAACCCGAAGGTAAGCCTTGTCGCCAACTTCATAAGCCACTTCCTTATGGCGACGGTCATCTTGGCTCTTTCGACGAGATTGGGCTGTTTTCAAATTCTCACGAATGATGCGAACTTGCTCTTCTGCCTCCTGGATCATATCCGGTCCAAAGAATTGTCTTTCACCGGTTTCTGACCAGTTCAAAGGTGTTCGACATCTTCGTCCATAGAGAATCTCAAAAGGAGCTTTCTTGAGACTGGATTGATAGCTATTGTTATAAGCAAACTCGGCAAAAGGAAGACATTTCTCCCAATCCATACCGAATGAGATAACACAAGCTCTAAGCATGTCTTGAGAATTTGGTTGACCCTTTCCACGACCACTTGGTGAGGGTGGAAATCGGTCTTGAAGAAAAGATGGGTTCCCATGGCGGTTTGGAAACTCTCCCGTAAATGAGAAGTGAAAAGACTACCACGGTCTGAATTGATCTCTAGTGGAACACCATGGAGTGACACTATTTGAGAAATGTATAAGTCAATGAGCTGACTAGCGATGATACTCTCTCGAACAGGAAGGAAGTGAGCCACTTTGGAAAGACGATCAACAACTACGAAGATAGCATTATTCCCTTTCTTGGTCCTGGGAAAGCCGGTGATGAAGTCCATACCAACTTTATCCCATTTCCACTCAGGAATGGATAAAGGCTGAAGGGTGCCAAAGAGGCCTTTGATGCTCGCCTTAACGCGACGACAAACGTCACAGTTAGCAATAAACTGAGCAATTTCTCTCTTCATCCTAGTCCACCAGAACCTCTGGCGTAGGTCTTGATACATCTTAGTACTACCGGGATGAATTGTGAGAGGAGGTTCATGCGCCTCCTTAAGAATCAACTGTCGAAGATGCTGCTTCTTGGGGACCACCAGGCGGTTCCCAAAGAAAACGACACCTCGATTATCCATAGAGAAACTACCAGCAATACCATTGGCAATGTTTCTCTTGATCCGGGTAATCCCCGTATCATGCTTCTGGGCTTCTATGATATGATCCACAAGAGTAGGTTTCGCTACCAAGGTAGAAAGGAATCCGTGAGGAGCAATGTGAAGGTTAAGCTTACAAAATTCCTCATGGAGAAGTGGTTGGCCTTGCTGCAACATGAGATTGTTGCAATAGGATTTACGGCTTAGAGCATCAGCCATGACATTGGCTTTACCCAGGGTGTAGGTAATCCCTAGATCATAATCTGTGATCAACTCCAACCAACGTCTTTGCCTAAGGTTCAAATATGGTTGGGTGAAGATATACTTGAGACTCTGGTGATCGGTGTAGATCTCGGAGCGATTCCGATGAAGGTAATGTCGCTGTGTCTTGAGTGCATAGACTACGGCTGCAAGCTCTAGATCATGTGTAGGATAATTCTCCTCATGTGGATGCAATCGACGAGATGCATAGGCAATCACATGACGATCCTGCATAAGAATGCAACCTAGTCCACTGTCGTGAGGCGTCGCAGAGATAACAAAGTCTTTAGTGAAATCCGGTGGCACCGGATGGGAGCAGAAGTCGAGCGTCTTTTCGGTTCTGAAAACTGTACTCACCGTGGGGACCACTCAAACTTTTTATCTTTCTTGAGAAGTTCCGTGAGGGGTTTAGCTACTTTGGAGAAGTTTTCAACAAAGCGGCGACAATAGATGGCTAGACCAAGGAAACTCCTAACTTGTTTAACGGTTTCAGTGGAGTCCAATCAAGAACGGCCTGAACTCTCTCGGGATTGACAGCAATGCCCTTACCAGAGATTACGTGGCCTAGGTAGGTCACTTCTGGCAACCAAAATTCACACTTGGAGAACTTGGCATAAAGGCGATGCTCTCTGAGTTTTCCTAGCACAAGTCTAAGATGTTCGGCATGCTCTTCCTCCTTCTTCGAGTAAATAAGAATATCACCGAGGTAAACCATGACAAATTTATCTAAGTACTCCATGAAGATCGAATTCATCAAGCGGGAGAATGTAGCTGGAGCGTTGGTTAGACCAAAGGACATGACGGTGTACTCATATTGTCCATAATGAGTGACAAAGGCTGTCTTGGGGATATCCCCGTTTCTAATCTTGATTTGATGGTAGCCTAACCTCAAATCCATCTTAGAAAAGACTGAGGATCCAGCGAGCTGATCATACAGGTCGTTGATCCTGGGGAGCGGATAGTTGTTCTTTATCGTGACCAAATTAACGGGACTATAATCTACAACCATCCGGTCCGTACCATCCTTCTTCTTGACGAAGAGGACGGGGCAAGCCCAAGGAGAAGAACTAGGACGGATGAAACCCTTTTGCAAGGACTCATCAAGTTGTTTCTTAAGCTCGGCTAGTTCTAAGGGTGCCATCTTGTAAGGTCTCCTAGAGATTGGAGCGGTTCTGGGATAAGATCTATGACGAACTCTACATCTCCGCTGTGTGGAACACTGGCAGTTCCTCTGAAAACATCCGGAAAGTCACGGACTACCGGGATATCTTCAAGGTCCGGAAGAGGGCTGGCATTAAGAGAATAGAGTTGACGCTTTGCAACTCTAGTGGAGACAAAGTGACTATCTTGCCGGATGGGTGTGTAAGCTGAACAGACCTAGTGAAACAATCAATCTTGGCATGATGAGCTGTCATCCTGTCCATACCCAAGATGATGTTAATATCTGAAGACTTGAGGGCTACAAGTGAGGCAAGGAATACAAGTCTGTCAACAAGGATTTCGTTACCATGACAACACAAGAAGTTTGCCATTTGGATCCAGGAGTTTGAATGACAAGCGGAGAGGGCATATCACAAAATGATATGTTGTGCAAGTTAGCATAGCTTTCAGAAATGAAGGAATGAGATGCTCCAGTATCGAATAGAACTGAGGTGGGATGACAGTTGACAAGGAGGGTACCAAGAACGACATCCGAATCATTATGAGCGTCCTTAGCTGTGACGTGATGCACACGTCCACGTTCAATGGGAGCTGACTTGACACTGATCATCTTGCGTGATGGCTTAACACAATAGCGAGCTTCTCGGGCTGGGGTGGAGCATAACTGGCTCGAGAGCAGTCACGTGCATAGTGTCCTGGCTCTCCGCATGTGAAGCAAGTCCCTGAAGTTGGACGTGGACCCGCATTGACAAGTGGTCTACTAATAGGCCTGGATGGAGCATGTAACTGAACTGGGTGAGGCGCCATATGGGATGGCCTTGGTGAATATCCGGGTGGAAGAGCAGAGTTCGGAATCCAAACCCGGCGCTTCTGCGAACTAGAACCGGAGGAAGAAACCAATTCACGATTGTGCTTACGAGACTCCTCGTAAGTGAGCTGAGCTGTCTCTGCATTAATGGCCTTGTTCACAAGAGCCTGGAATGTATCACAATGGTGCAGGAGGAGGTCACGAGGCAACTTGGGGTTGAGACCCTTCCGAAACCTAGCCTGCTTCTTGGTGTCCGTGGACACCTCTTCTGGGGCATAACGGGCGAGGTTCTCAAACTCTCTGCTGTAAGCATCAACAGCCATCTTACCCTGGGTGGAACTACAGAACTCTTCTCTCTTGCGATCGATGAGGGCTTCAGGAATGTGATGCTCGCGAAAAGCCTCGATGAAATCTCTCCGAGGTTGGAATCGACCAGCCGGAAGCATAGCCTCATAGTTACGCCACCAAAGACTAGCATGACCTTCCAGGTGGTATGCAGCATAGGTGACCTTGTCACTTTCAGCTACGTTCGCAGAGCGGAGCTTGCGTGTGATACTACGGAGCCAGTCATCTGCATCGAGTGGCTCGATGGAATGATGAAAGGTAGGTGGGTGCAAGCGAATGAAGTCATGAATGGTTGCAGACCCTTTGGACTGATGTGCGGTGTTCTCCTCGATACGTGCCAACAAACGGTTAGACTCACGCTTGTTCCTCTCCATCTCTAACATAAACTTTGCCAATGAAGGCTGGTCGGGAGGATCCTCATCCCTTCCATCTCCCAGTTACGCTACGAGCAATGTAACTTCGCTTAACTGATGACATCCTGAGAAACGAAACCAAGGACGGAATCAACATCACTACATACTGAAAAATGTAGGACACAGAAATTAGTAACTCTCGAACTCCTGGGGCGATTCCGGCAGCATAACGGCAGTAAAATGTTCAAAATGAGACATTGTGCAAAATACGGGGTAGCACCATACTCAACATCATCATTCAAAGGTTCTGGGATAATACTAAACATGCTACACCGAGGGTACTCGAAAACTGGGGGTATGACTCTGATCAACCAATCCTATGGGACTACGGAATAGTAACACGTGATCCTGATAGACAGAAGAGATAGCCTAGTTCCTTAACCCCGTGAGGAAAGATAGGACGACTCGGATCGTGAGGCCATGAGGTAAAGGAGTAAAAAGAGCCTTACGTTCCCTTCCACAATCAATTCCCCTATATAACTAAAGCATTTCTAGACACAACTTCGACCAGGTTGGCTTGGAAATCCTACAAGCAGTCAGGCTCTGATACCAAAGCTGTCGGGACCCCGATCCTAAGTCACACCGATCTAGCATGTAACACATCATATCACTTTGCGGCCTCACGCGCGGTATTCCCACGGGTGTCGCCTTACCATGGCCCGGGACCGTTTAGCCTTTTGGCTCACGATATGATAGTGTCGCTAGCATCCATATGACAGAGACCCCGGGCCGACATGACTAGTCGTGAACCCAAAGTGGCACTAACATATGGGGACAGGCATACATGAATCACATCGAGCATGTCGGTCATCAACGTATGAATTCGGGCTGTAGCACTGGGCTAACAGGACTCCGGTATTCCGGGCTGTAGCAGGCTAGGCAGGACTCCGAATATCACCGCGTGACATTTCCCCAAAGGGACAGACATAGGAACGAAGTGAAACACATGCCGGCCAGTCAAGTGTCCAAGCAGTAGTGCTGGGCTAGCAGGACTCCGGTGAACCGGGCTGTAGCGGACTACTATCGCCGTAAGCACGAGACTACATTTCCCCATAAGAGAGGCTACCAAGGATAAACCACTAGGTTGTCGGATCCCACACATAGCAATACAAGTTACACGTACGCATAACATGCAAGTATGTGCTGTACAACATGGCATCACAACATAATGCAAACTCATATAGATAAAGGTTCAGAAGAGCCACATAGCAATAAATACCAACAGGGGTCACATGACCCATCATTCAGAGCATACAAACAACAAGCGGAAGCATTACATGTCTGAGTACAGACAACTACAAAAGAAAAAGGCTGAGAAGCCTGACTATCTACAAGACCCTCCCAAGGATACAAGATCGTAGCTGAGGTAACAAGCTACTCGTCGAAGTCCAAGCGGCACTACTGGTAAGACCGAAGTCTCTGCTGCAAAACATAAATAAAGCAACGTGAGTACAAAGGTACTCAGCAAGACTTACATCAGATCCTATTATACATGCATTTGTACCAAGAGGGTAATGTGGGGTTTAGTTGCAGCAAGCCAGCTTTGACTCTGTGGCTATCCTGTTCTACGACTACCAGAACTTCTTTGAGGTGATATGGCGCACAGGTCCACTAGTCACCACATCAATACACTACTACGGATTCATTCCGTCTCCATACGAGAAGGCCATCCATAGCACTCACACTTGTCTTGAGCATTTTAGAGTATCCACTTCAAGTTGTCTATGTACCACGTAAGCATCCAAGAAGTCCATAACCGAGGACACGGCTATTCGAATAGATCATGATAACCCTGCAGGGGTGTACTTCTTCACACACGCTCTCGCCACTTACCGCCATATACACGTCATGTATCTCGGCAACCCTCAAGCGGAAGCCTGGCGAGGGTGTCGGCCACGACCTGACTAACCACACAAGACTCTAGCCTAGGTTTATCGCCTATTCGGGTTCCATCCGCAAGGAGATCCGGCCGGGGTGTCGCTCACGTCCCCAAACGATGTGAGCAGGGTTCCCAAGCCCACCATCCGGGTACCACTTGGTACACCGTGCCACCTGTGCCTAGTCTGTCCCAAGCCCACCCTGCCGGGTGCCACTTGGTAGAAAAATAGCACTACATACAAACACGGAAACTAGTTGCGACTCACGGACAGAGATCAAGTTGGTTAATAAGTCGAGAGGGTCGAGTTACCGGAACCCAATGCGTGGTAGTATCGAGTCATTGGACAACATACATAGAACTCGATTGCTTAAGGACGGTTCGGTGAGACAACCCACCATGTACTCCTACATGGCCTCTCACCGCTACCTTTACCAAATCGTGTTCACACACTTCACTCTCAACATCGTAACATAGAATCTGCTCCAATTCATTCCCAATGAATCGACACGACACAACTCTAAGCAATAGCAGGCATAGCATGGTAGGAACACAACATGGCTCAATCAACTCCTACACATGCTAGTGGGTTTTCAACTATTCTTTGTGGCAATGACAGTCATGCAGAGGAATGGGTTCAACTACCGAAGCACAAAGTAGCAGATGAATCGTTGTTGTCCTAATGCAATAACTGAGAGCAGGAGCGAGAGAGTAGGATTGTATCGGAATGAACAAGGGGATTTGCTTGCCTGGTAAATCAACAAGGGAGGCACTGCTTCTCAGACAGGTACTCTGGAACGTCTCCGGAGCAGGACCTATCGAGAAGGAACGGTGCCGGCAGTCAATACACAATCATATGCAACAAGATGATGCATGAACATGGCATGTAGATGTGATGCTGTTTGAGCTAATGCAACTGGTATTCAATTTGAATGAAGTCCATTTGAACCAAAGGTTCAAATGCAACTCCAAAATAAGCTCTTATAAATGCCATTCATAAGTTTTCACCTATACAGCAAGTATCAGTTGTTTTGTCATGCATGAAACTAGTACAGATGGATAGATTGAATTTTTCTGATAATTTTTCATATATAAATTATTTCAATCTGAGCTACGGTTGAATTTCTATGAATTTTTGAAGTTTTGAATGTATTCTGGAATTTCCTGATTTATTTATGAAATAAACTAAATTCCAGAAAAGGAATATTGCGTCATCATGGCGTCATGCTGACCTCAGCAGAGTCAACAGGGCAGCCTCGGGTCAAACCTGACCAGGGGTCCGATGGTCGATGACACACGGGCATGAGTCACTGACATGTGGGGCCGGTCAAAGCCCACGTCAGCAAGTCAAACTGACGTGTGGGACTAGCTGGGTTAATAACTAATCTAAACATAACATTAAATTAAACTAAACAGGCAATGGGCCCACATGGCAGTGGCTCTAGGGGGTTTTAGCAGGGTCATTAGCACTACTTAAGCCAGCGCCACGTCAGCTCGCCGGAGCTTGGTCGGCGGCGACCAAAAACGCGGCGAGGTTTCGCCGGAGTTGCTCGGGTTTCTCGTATGGTCACCGTTTGGCGCCACAGGGGCACTAGGAGGAAGCCCTCGCTCGGCCGCAGACGAAGCGAAGGCAGCAGAGGGCGCAGGTGGCCGGAGCTTCGCCGGAGCAGACCTCATGGCGGCGCCGGAGTTCGGCGGAGAGGAAAAGAGGGCTACGGTGCACGGCAGAAGCGGAGTGCGTGCGTTAGGCTCCTGAGGACGCACTGAATGCGGTGGTGCGCTCGGACGCGTGCTTGCACGGCCGTAGCCACGACGGCGACATGGCCGGCGGCGAGGAGCGCTCGGGATCGAAGGGGGCGGTGGCTACGCAGCGTAATCGAGCATGGGAGGTAGGGGGCTAGGTAGAGGAGCTCACGACGGATCCAGAGAGCTGGTTGGCGGCCTTGGGGAAGCGCGGACGGCGGCGAACGACGGTGGCGATCTCCGATGGCTGGAGATGGAGAAGACGGCGATGGCGTCGCAGCGGTGCCTCCGGGCTCTCCTGCTTCGTCGTGGAGTAGCCTCGTGTCGTCGCGGATCTCTGGATACGGTCGGAGAAGCGAGGGAGGGCCTGTGGCCGCGGTGGTTCTAGTCGGCGGCGATGGTGCGCTCGGGTTCGGGCGAGAACGAGGGAGAGGAGAGGAGAGGAGAGGACTGGGGAGAGGAGAGCGGTCGGGGCGGCGCGTGGCGTCGTCCGGAGCATCCAAGCATTTAGGGAGGAAGCAGGAGGTGGCGGGAGACGTGTCCCCACGGACGCTGGTGTGCCACAGGCGTGCCCTGCTCTGGCGCGAGGAAGGGGACGATCGGCGCTTAGCCGGGCTGGCCTTCTTTGGGCGGCTGGCCAAAGCCACAAGCCACATGAAGTTCGTAAGGGTTTTATCCTTTTGTTTTCTTTTCTAATATTCTGACATTTGTTTGATTTAATTAAAATACTAAATCATTTTATTTTCTTATGCCAATTTTTGTAGGAGCTATTTATATTATTCCAGAACTCCTCAACAACTAGCATAATTTTTGGACATATATTATATATATAACATATATATACCCAAGGCAAATATTTACTGCATTAATTCAAATGGCCAAAAATAAATACTTCTGAGTCCGAAAAATATTAGTTGGAATTTTACCTCTGACCAATATTTTTAGAGAAAACGGGAACATTTTCTTGGGCCAAATTGAAGCAATTTTTATTTGGGTCATTTCCAAAAATGATTCTGAGGGTGTCACAAATCCCCATTTCAAATTTAAATGAAATTTAAACATGATGCACAATGACCAGCTAGTCTAGGTCATACCAGAACTAGGGATGTGACATTTAAATTATTAGAAATTGTTTTATTTTAGTTTTAGACAGATTAGTATTTCTGCTATAAAATGAGTTAGAATTATTTTATTTTAGTGATTCTTTTTGTCACTGCTTTGTTTTGACTTTGCCTAGCAGTAGGACTTTATTTGGGTATTTTAGATTTAATAAAAAAAATAGTTTTAGTCAAAATCATGTGTTTCTTATTTATTTAACTAGCTACTGTTTTCCTATTGTTCTATTTAGTAAATAATTTTATTTTACCTATGTTATAGTTTATTTTAGATTAGTTTCTGTAGCTTTAGAACCTGAACTTTTATTTACAGAAAATAAAAAGTTTATTTTATTTTCTTGTTAGTTGTTGGCTTGGATTTCTTCGAGTTTTCTTTGGTTTTTGGTTCGATTGTTTTGTGTGTTTTAGGTTAGCATGCTGTTATGTTAAGTGATTGTATGTTCTTATGCTTATATGATTGTTGTTTGCCTCGGTAGAATTTCCGGAGTGCGAAGCCTGCTATCAGGAATCCCTAGCTTTCGAAGACCGTCAGCAAGGCAAGTCATTTGACCATGTTTTCTTTTACAATACCTATGATTTTATTGCATTAGAATTATACCTCCCCACCATGCATGCAATAGGAGAATTTTAAGTTATGTTCTTGAGTAGTATCATGAGGTAGGATGAACCCAATTCCCCTTGTTTACATTGCCCGGGACGAAGTAGTTTATTTTTGCTATGCTCGTAGACGGGGTTGGTTGAGTGATTCATAAGGGAGATGCGAGAGTCAAGAAGATGACAAACCCATGACTTCAAGCTCAAGATGGACTTCAAAATTCACTACTGGGTGTAGGACGGTTGACGGGCACCCTGGAGAAAACCAGCGGCTGGCCGGGATGCATGGAGAAGCGCCATGACATCTTGCGGAAAGCTTCACCCAGCCACGAAGAGACGGAAGGATTCCCCATTGACGGAAGCTTACATGCAGCCGCAAGCCATTATGGGCTCGCTTGGTCGACCCTAGGTGTGACTCGCCGGACGGTGCTACGAGATGTAGAAGAATGGTAGGATTGGATGGGTACGGCAGTGGCGGAGGAACTCTTCTGAAGACCCTGTTTGCTCGTCCCGTCTTCAAACACCGGGAAGTGCGAAGACTTAAAGGAGGGAACGATTCTTGCGGGTAAAGTCGCAAACCTCTGCAGAGTGAAGATCTAATCGGTTAGCCGTGTCCCCGGTTATGGACAATTTGAGCCTCTGGAACTTGGAGTATTTCGGATATCTCAACACCGAACTTAATAAATTAATTGAGGGGGTTATTTAATAATTAGGAATGAGACATTGGTTGGCGGAACCATCTCAATAACTACCAACATTTTTGTAGTATTTGCAAACAAGTCCTTGTTGTAGGGAAAAACTGGCTTTGTCGCAAAATGATGAAACTTAGAGCCCCACAGCCAAATTGCATATAGTGTTAGTAATTTTTATTGTTGTTCTCTCTTCATGACTTGCCGGCATATTCAAAATGCTGACCTACACGGCTGCAACGCCTTATGTTGCAGAGGAGTTTTCCGATCAGGAGTGAGGCTACGATCCACGCTTGGCGATTGCCCTATGGAGTCGGATGGACTCGCTATATTCGCTCACGCTCCGCAGCTTTATTTAGTTTATTTCTCATGAGTTGGCCTTCGGCCGCATTTATTATCTTGTAATAAAGACTCGATATGAGAATCGTGTGATAAATTCAGGTGTGATTGAACTTTCAATCTTTGCATCAATGTACTGTGTGTGCCAGCATGATCTTGGGATGGTACAGCTACACAAAGACTTGACCGATTTGGGTCGGGTCGCTACAGAGATGGTATTCAGAGCACACGCTGACCGTAGGACGTAACCCCTAGGATCGGAAAGCCATAGGAAGAGACTATTTATTTTATGTCCTTATCATTCCGTAATTCTCCCCTGTTCATTTCTCGACTTCTCTCCGATTTTCAACATTCTAGATGGCGCCGAAGTTCACCCCGGGTTCGCTACCGGAGTTTTGCCAGCTAGATGAGACGATGCCTCTCGGCAAGAAGCTGGTTCAGATCGTGAAGAAGCTGAAGATTGCTCTGCCCTCAATCACCGGGAAGCCTACCAATGCACTTCCGACAGATACCCGCTACAGGATTATGGTGCACATTCCAGGAGGACCTTCGAGGACATTCAGAGCCCATTGACTTTGAGTTTACCGATTTCAGCTTGGATTCTCGGAAGAGACATGGCGATTTATCGTGCACTTGGACATCTCCGAGAAGAGTACAGGCCGAGCTCGACCCATCGACCTCGCCATGATTTCTCGCAGAGCTAGGAATGGAGATATCATCCGCATCAGAAGGGCGACTCCATTCTCTCATATGTCCAAGACTTGGAGTGTCTCCTCAGAAACGGGAGATCCGCATCGCCAGAACTTCGAAGGTACACAGGAGGCTATTGTTCCGTGAACTGGAACTGGAGGAGAAAGCACACGCAGACTTCCTTGACCATGAAGAAGAAATCAAGGATTTCATGGAGAGAGTCGACAAGATAAAGATGGATGTTGCCGCATTAGAGGAGAAGATGGACTTGGGAGAAGACCTTTTTCCGAGTGGAGATGACGGACCTCTCGTGAGCAATGACCAGGATTATGAAGAGAGTTCCACCGAAGAAAGCCGCAAGAGGAGGCGGCGCACCAGAGGACGCCACACCGGAGGACGTCGCACCAGAGGACGCAGGGATAATTGATGAAGATATTTAGTCGACCGCCATGTTATTTTATTTTTCCATCGATCAGTTAGGCCATTATGTTCGATTAGAATTTGTAATCCGAGATTGAACCATGTTTGAGATGATTGAATAAATGATTGGTGTGATTATGATTGTGCATTCATATGGGTAGTGATATTTTCTCATTAGACCCTTGTTCTATTCTAATTTTCTCATCCACTCCAAAACACCAGATGCCTCCGAGACGTGACCCCGGTCTCAACTTTCCGCCGGAGCTCACCCAGCTGATCCAGCAGCAAAATGCCCTCATGCAGATGCTCATCCAGAACCATAACAACAACAACAACAACAATCCACCGCCACCACCCCCTGTTGACAACTTGACCCGCTTCCTAAGGCTGAATCCGCCAGTGTTCTCTAGCAGCACTGAGCCGATTGTGGCCGATGATTGGCTCCGCAAGGTCGGAAGGGAGTTAGCCACCGGATGGATGCACAGATGCAGAAGGTGCGCTTTGCCGCACATCATCTTGATGGACCTGCAGCCTCTTGGTGGGAGAACTACACCGCCACTTATCCCATCGCCACCATCACGTGGGATCAGTTCCCAGAGGGCTTTTCCGCACAGCTCATGTATCACCGGAGCCATGAGTCTCAAGAAGCGTGAGTTCCGCAACTTACGCCAGGGAACCGTCTTTGTGGGGCGATGCGTGGATGAGTTCAGCAAGTTAGCTCGCTATGCCCGGATGATGTGGCCACAGATGCCGCAGCGTGAGAAGTTTCTCGAGGGACTCAATGACGAGCTGGGAATGCAGCTAATGGTGGCTACCTTCAACAACTACCGTGAGCTGGTAGACAAGGCCACCATACTTGAAGGCAAGCAGCAGCAGATTGATAGTCGCAAGCGGAAGTATGGCTGTGGAAGTACAACTCGAGCTCACAGAAGCCCGTTATGCCCCATACTGGAGGGCGTACCCATCACACCCATGGAGGACATAATCATGGAGGACATAACCATGGAGGAAATGGGAACAACCGCAACCCCGACAACAAGACAGTAATGGAAACGGCAATGGCAACCAAAGATCGTCTGCCCGGTTCGTAAGGATCTGAGTCACATCACCGCTTCAAGTGCCGTAAAACAGGGCACTATGCCACCGACCGCCCGGAGGCCAAGCGGAGGAATGGAAACGGCAATGGAAGCTCAGCAAAGAAGCCCAACCCTTTTCCTCGTGCTCGGGTGAACCACATTGACGTGGAGGACGTCTATGATCAGCCATACACTCGTGGTTGGTAAGTTTTATTAAATTCACATCCAAAGTATTGGTACTCTTTGATTCTCGTGCAACGCATTCATTTATATCAAGGGTAGTTGTGGAAAAGTACGGGTTGCCCACTAGAAACCTTAGAAGCCCTCTTCACGCCGGGCCCGCAGAGGAGAAATGATGGCAGCTTAGGCTGTCATGCAATCCTCAACATCGGAAACCATAAATTTCCCGCAAACCTCATAGTGTTGGAAACCCGGACCTTGGATGTAATCCTAGGCATGGATTGG